>BQNB010011948.1:62500-80251 GCA_026074375.1 Tanacetum coccineum
GACGTATCTTTGGTGTGTTTCATACGCGAAAATAATAATAATAATAATAATAATAATAATAATAATAATAATAATAATAATAATAATAATAATAAACAAATAAATGACCATGGAGGCGACGAGCTTGACAATGTCAAGATGGATGGTGGTTAACGTATGATAAACTACACTCACAAAGTTATGTAGCTCTTCTCGAGCATTGCGAATGTTCATAGAATAATCACATGACGAGGTATAGGGTTGTCTTAAAGGTGGTAACGGAGATAGTAGATGATAACTCTCAAATCGAGTATGTTTTGGGAGCGTTATTCATACTTTTGTATTAGTTATTTGGTCAGTTACCTATGGTTTTATTACTCGATTATGTCGAAATATGCTTTCTAGTGTAATTGAAGCCAAATACAGGAAAACAAGAAAAAGAGAGACGAACATGCGGAGATTATCTCAAGTACAAAGAATCCAGTGTCAGGATCAAGTGCGGAAGCATCTCAAAGAAGAAGAAATCTAATTACTCAAGCTTTCAAGACCCGAGATCAAGTTGTAATGAAGATATGGTGAAGTACGAAGGCCCACGGCCAAGAACAACTCGAGCAAGATCCTTAAACGAAAAAAACCAACAAAAAGATCCCCACCAGTGACCTCTCAGCCGCTCGGCAAAAGGCGTGCCGCCCGACAGGAAGCCGTGCCGCCCGACTATTGGAGCCCACTTTTTTCATTTCACTCTAAAAGAAATCTGAATAACCAAGAAGGATCTAGACCCTCTAAAATGACTTTGGACACCCCTTTAGGCCCTGGAACCAACATAAAATAGTAGTATAAATAGGAGACCCCTATGCCTCATTTTAACACACACCTCACTATTCTCTAACCCTAAATCCTACCTAATCCTCATAGCCACCACTCCTCTCCAAGCCATCAAGTTCCGCAAGTGGGAAAGAAGCTCTAGGACAGCAAAAGGAGGAAAGGATCCCTCTAAGTCACAAGTTTGTCATTTCCTAGTTTACATTCCTTTAAGCTTTTGCAATATTTTTGTAAGAACTCTCATTATGTTTATGAATGCATTATTTTCTGGAATTATGTCTTTATTTAATATGAGTGGCTAGTCTCTTTATGTGCTTGGTTACATGATGTTTGTGGTATGAAGATTCGATTATGATAGTGTGGCATGTTAATTCAATTTCAAGCTAAGTCTTAGATCCATTTGTTCTTATGTTCTAAAGTGGCATAGTTTTATCAAGCGGGTTGTTTGTTGAGAATATCATAGGCCGAAAGGGGTATTGTTAATCAATCAATTTTCGCCTTTTTGCCTAAGATCGGCTACCTTTTGTATTGATAATTTCTTAAGCGGTTTGGTATAACTAGGAACATAATTATCGATGTCTATGGTTTGTGAAACGAACCGCGAATCAAACTCATAAAGGTTGTCTTAGTCTTGAATTGATTGATTGCACCTAATTCTTGTTTTTATCACTAGGAGTCTTGACGAAGGCAAAAAGTTTTAAAAACAATAGATTGGTTAACCTCTAATTCTTTTAATCAACTTGTTAGTCTTGCCACCTTCATATCGAATCGGATTCCCAAACTAAATCCAACCAAGTACATCTATTTTATTTTTATCCGAATACACTTTCGCTCATGAATGCATATCTGCTCTTGCATCTAAGTATATTTTAATTATCAAAATCTTCTTTCATTCAAGTACACCAACACCCAAATCCCTGCGAACGGATCCCGGCTAACGAGTCAATATCTTGAGCTACTACTGTACGGCTTCACTGCTACGTATTATGCTTAATAATTTGTGTATAACCGATTTATAAATTTAAAACCCGACCCTATCTCAAGCATCAAGTTTTTGGCGCCGTTGCCGGGGATTTGATCGTGTTTTACGATTTAGATCTCATGATTCCATTGTCCCTAGGTGCCACGTTCAAAAAAAAATTCATAGAACCCTTGGAGCCCCCTGGCGCAACACTCTGCCTCCCCGGCACAACCCTCGACGAGCTCTCTACCGCCCGGCGCAACACTCTCCTAAGCCGCCGCAGCAGCTTCTGGCAAAAATCCACTTTTATCTACTCTTTCTAAATCCTTTTGGGTTTGATCTTATTTAAGTTTTGCCCTTGAATGCCAACACGTTCTGCTGGACAAAACCCAATAACTCCTTATCCCAAACCCTAACGTTTTATCCACCAAACCTTAAGAAAGAAAAAGAAGCGAAACCCGTTCATACCCCTTGAAGACCGAGTTCCAAGAACCAAATATCTACCTTTCGAGAATCTTTTTGAAGCTGAAGTAGTCTATAACCCATTTCTTGACCTACCCTTCCCAATGGCCGACGACCAACCCATGTGGGGAAACAATTAGGCCGTAGCACCTACTCCCGGGGCCGCTATTGTCGCGGTTGACCTTAGAGACAACTTCACCGTCAAAGGACACTATCTTTCCATGATCAAAGATCGAAAATTCGACGGACGCTCACGGGCCGATCCGCATAAGCACATTTCTGAATTTATCAAAGTATGTAGAATGTTCCGTTATGGCAACACCAACGCGGATGCCATCAAACTAAAACTTTTCCCATCATCCCTAGCGGGAGAAGCCAAGATTTGGTTCAACGAACTAAGTCCCGGTGTGATAACCACTTGGGAAGAAATGAGACAAGCTTTCGTAAGCTGATTCTTTCCACCCGCTATGTTTGACCGACTCATGGGAGAAATTTGAGGTTTTATCCAACAACATCACGAATCGCTAGTCGACGCTTGGCTACGTATGAAGGACCTACTTCGTAGTTGTCATGGACATGGTTTAGGACGAGGAACCATAATCCAAATCTTTTACCACGAACTAGACGAACCAACCCAAGCTATCCTAGACGCTGGAGGAATCTTCCTCTATAAAACCCCAAATGAAGCACATCAGTTGCTCGAGGATCGAGTTCTTCTCAAACTCGATTGGTTAAAAGAGAACAAAACCAAACCCCTTCGTAAAACCGTTTCCTTTGCCGAAAGTGAAGAACATTCACCCACGATCATTGGGATTAAAAGAAGCTTTGTAAGTGCGCGAGAACACGGATTGCCAATTCAAAAGAGATCAGAGGAGACATGAAAGAAATGAGAGACGGATGCAACAAATATGGAGAACCCCATCCATCATCGGATTGCGATGATAGACATATGGGAGGACCCAAGGAGGAAAAAGCAATCTATGCATCCGGATGATATCGAGGAGGATATCGAGGAAATTAGTATGGTCGAAATTCTAGCAATTGGTGCGATCGTCCTGAAAACCGAAACTCAACCCTTGGTGAGGAAAACCCACCAATTCTACGTTTACCTAGAAAGAAACCAGACGAATTAGAATTTGAGAAAACCATGAGAGAATTCGTTATAGCACAAAAGACAGTGAATGATTTTATCAAGAACCAGTTCTACAATCTCAAAACCAAAGTCGAACAAGGACAAAAGAATCATCAAGCTGCGATTCAAGACCTTGAAACAAATTTTGGTTGAATTTCTGATAAACAATCTTCAAGACCCACGGGTACACTGCCTAGCAATACCCAAACCAATCCAAAATCTTCAACATCAAAAGAAAAACCTTACCGACCACCGCCTACTCGATATGAGCACGTGAATGCCATATTCACACGCAGTGGTAAGACCTATAACCCATCAACTAACCCAAACACCAAAACTGCCGTATTCCTTGATGATAGTGAAGACGAGGTAGAAGAAGTCGAAAAAGAGGCGGAACCTCAACCCAAGAAACCAACTCAGACCGATACATCGCCACTCAAAGCCTATAAGCCAAAAATTCCATATCCACGACGTTTGAACAAAGAAAAATTGGAGGCACGATATGCCAAGTTTTTAGACATGATCAAAGAGGTCAGGATCAACGTACCCCTCGTTGCCGTCCTGGCAGGCATGCCTAATTATGGCAAGTTTTTGAAAGATCTTGTAAGCAACAAAAGTAAGATGGAGCAAATCTTTGTTACCTTCTTAACTAAGGAATGCTCAGCGATTCTCTAAAACAAGATCCCACCGAAGCTTGGAGACCCTAGAAGTTTTCTAATCCCTTGCAAACTCAGTTGAATATCTCGCCTTGGTAGATCTTGGCGCAAGTATTAATCTGATGTCGTATTCACTATACGCTGCACTTTCCGGAACAACTTTGAAACCCACAAGGATGAGTATCCGCCAAGCAAATCATACTTACCAGTACCCTATGGGAGTTGCTGAAAATATGCTCGTTCAAGTTGGAAAATTCGTGTTCCCTGTAGATTTTGTTATCCTGCAAATGGAGGATGGTGATAAAGTCCGCTTCAAATTTTATGAAGATCCGTTCTTAGCATACCGTCGATGCATCATAAGCGTTAAGAACAAAGAACTCAAAATTAGGAAATTGTAGAAAGATATACCACCTTTGACATCGATAAAACTATGCATCTGATCAACCCTTTTTAAAACGATAATATATATATATATAAGTACTTAATAATAAAGAGGAAAATCAATAATAATATAGTTAGTATTTCCGTCGGGTTCTAGAAAATCGCTTTTAACCAAAGCAATTATCAAAAACCTTCCGGGTCGTTTCCTCGGCGAGAGGTGAATGGAAATCTACGGGAAAGTTGGGAATCGAGCTTGAATGTCATAAAAGTTTTTGGTTTTGGTTTTCTAAATCTACTAAAAGGGAAAGCATATAAAAGGGAAGCTAAACTAGAATAAATGGCACAATTAAATTCTAAGATTTAAAACTACAAGATTATACTAAAAATGATCTAAAAATATAAATGACTAATATGCTTGCTAAGTGACGTGAAATTTTCATTAAGTGCGGATTTAGGTTTAAAAATAATTATCTCAAAACGTTGGTTTATTTTGACAATTACCTTAAAAAGATATTAACTACTAGATGTGTAATTCAACTATTTCTCCGGATTTTGCCCTTCAAAATATTTAAACCACAAATCTAAATAATCCAAAATTATTAATCAATTTAACCTTTTTTTAAATCCACACCTAAATCCCAAATCACTAGTCACTTAACAAGCACTAATTAAACTACTCGCTACTCATAAACAAATTAAATTTAACTAAGCTAAACATTTTAAACAAACATAGCATTTAAAAATAAATCTACACTAAGCATGGCAAAAATTATAAAACGATAAAATAAAATTATACTAATTAATTGAAAAAGGATAGAAAATGGAACCGAATTGGAGACCCGCAATTAAACGAATACCATCCGATTTATTTAACTAAAACAACTAGTCAAAGTCGGTCTAGCTAAATAAACCCGTAAGCTCCACGCCTCATGAGTAGACCGGTACCGTAAAAAAACACAAATTGTTAACAGTTTGTAAATCTATTTGCAAATTTACTCTTTCTGTTTGAAGCAAATGTTCCTATGTCTTAGTCTAATCCAACATGAGTCCAAATAATAATTCAAACCCAATCAATTAACTACTTAAACTTCATTTAGGCCCAATTTTGATTCGTACAATCTAAATGTGGCTCTTTTGCTTAATGTATAAACCAAACGCACAGCCGAGAAACTAGTTAAACTAAATTGACTTTTTCTAATAAGCTAAAACTCAAATTGAAGTAAATTTTGAGAATCCTAACTATTAAATTCGATTAAGCAACTAGTTATCTTAAACGAAAAATTAAAAGTAATGAACAAATTAGGAAAACAAATGAAAACTAAAATCACCATAATTGAATAAGCTATTTTAGTGACAATTAGAATACACTCTAATAAGCAATGATGCGCAATTAAAAGCTACTAATGATGAAAACTAAACTAACTAAATTCAATTAAGCTATTAATTTCATAGACAAATCACTATTAACCACTACAAATTAAGCAAACCAGTTAGGAGACAAGTATTTCATGAAACCAAAATAAGCACAACGATTAGCTAGATTTGAGCTTATTATAGCTTATTATTTGAAAAGTGCTTTAAAAACAATTGAAAATGAATCGAAAGAGCTTTGTGAGCTTTTAGGAATCACTTTCTAAGCTTTTAAAAGCTTTTGACAATAATAAGCCACAAAAATAAACACAAAAGTACAGCTTATTGAATAAGCTTCATGAAAGGAAAAGAAAATGAGAGATTAAGCAACAAATAAGCAAATTGAGATCATCAACAAACTTTAACCTGAATTTATTACATCATATTAATAAGCTTGCAAAATAAGAAAGTTACAATAAGCTGGAAAGTAAAAATAAGCTATTACATAACTGAAAATAAGCTAAAAACTACAAATATAAACTAAAAAAATAAAGGAAAAACTCCCCTCAAATGAGGGGGTGGCGAGCTGCTATTTAAAGGGTGAGAAGGGGTGAAGTTGTAACTTATGTTTCCCAATCCGCTATTAATCACTCGGACCAATCAGAGGCAAGGAAAAAGGTGGCTCGGATCATGATCCATCCGTTCAAATCGTTACACGTGTCATTCTATTTTTTTTAAGACCACGCAGCCTTTTCTTCTCCGTTTGATCATAGCAGCTTCAATTGAAATGAATTGAGATAAGAATTCATTTGCCTTGCCAGATGTCGCAACCTCATTTGCTCTTTCCTTTGTTAGTGCTATGTCACGTGTTCTTTTTTTCATTTTATTTCAAGCGCACGTGAGGTGTTACCCTTTGCATGATACAAAAAGCACAAATTTGTTATAACAATTTGAGAAAAAGAGTACATTGCCACTGTGGGTTTTGTTGTTTGGGGGTGTGTTGTTGCTATTGTTTGTGTGGGTTAATTGGGTGGGTAAACTTTGGTTTGTTGACTGATTTTTTTGGGTGTGGTGGTGTCAATTGTTAATTTGCCCTTCATTGTTGAGTAGAGAAGCACATGAGCTCAAATGATTTATTTCATAAGCACGTGAGGTGCTTGTACAATTTAAACCATAACAGATTTTTTTAATTTTATGTTGGGCTTATATTTGGGCTTAAGTTGGCAATGGGCTGGCCCGACCCGTTAAACGAGTTACGGGCTGGCCCAATAAAATCCGAAAGTACCCTTGGAGTTGTTTTCTCACACTCTTTTCAATACCGTGCTCGGCTTTGTCTGCTTTTGTCTTTATTTTTGTCCTTTTTTGATATCCGTACTGCACATATAAAAACACAAAAACAAGCATATATTTGTCATTTTAATTATGTTTTTGGTCTTTTGGGTTCGTTTTTCATGGTAAATAGTATGTATAAAATAGCGAATACCAAATTCTCCCATACTAAAGTATTGCCGTGTCTTCACGCAATGTAATAAATACGCGCTTAAAGCTAAAAATTCCAATCCCCCAAACTAATCACCTTAAAAAGTAGCAAAGTGCTCATCTAAAGGAATTAAGGAATCAATAGTTAAGAAATGCCCCGTTTTTCCATTTTCAAAATTTTTCTATTTTCAAAATTTTTCTATTTTTATGCTTTTTCACAACTTTCCATATTTCAATCACTTCATAACACATTTTTTTAGGCTTAGGATCATAGAACAAGCAAAATAAATTCATCGTCCCTAACTTTTACTTTTCCATACTAAGCTTAAAAACAAGATCATTGTCAAATACAAATCATGATACTAACAATACTCATAGATACTAATTGTGTACTTACTTTTCCTCCCTTATTTCCTAATTTTGTATCTCAAGATTTTATTTAAGTTATATACCCGAAGGCTCTTTAAGACTTTTATTTTGATACTTATTAATTCCAAAAATAAAGTGGTACGGTTAAAAATAAAGTTTAGCTTCCACCCTTATCCTTAAAAACCGATGAAGTGACCGAAATTTAGCTTTTGTTGCTTTTGCCTTAATTCATGTCATATACCCTAAGGCTCTTTAAGACATAAATCAAGTAATATTATTCACACCATATACCCTTAGGCTCTTTAAGGTGAAAATAATTAAGCAACGTAATCACTAATTTTATAAGTACCATATACCCTAAGGCTCTTTAAGGTACAAATAATTTCATGATTAGTATTACTCTTGCCATATACCCTAAGGCTCTTTAAGGCAAAAAGTAATAAAATGATTAACTTTACTCATACCATATACCCTAAGGCTCTTTAAGGTATAAGTAAAGCAATGAACATGAAGTGCATATAATAAGCCAAAATTCGAATCATCGACTACCAAATCAAAGGGAAGTTACTAAAAATTAAATTGAACCCGTACGAACCTTATAGTATTAAGACAAATTATGCATATAAGTGAGACAAGCTAATGGGAGAAAAAGCCACAATTAATACTCATGAGCTTAAAAGAAAACCAACTATTCTACGTTTAATATCATGACTTATAATTAACACTATCATTTTTCGTTTTTCGCATTTTAAAATCTCTAAGAAAGAGACTCAAGAATGCTTAGCCTAGCGAATTAAGATCGGCACTTTAACAAGTCACATAGACTGGCAATAATCTTTACTCTAATAAATCGAGTTTGGCATAATGGATAAGCCTACATAAGACTAGCAACAAACTCGATTTAAATTTGTTAAGGAAAAAAGCTAAGGTATAAAACCTGTCGGGTCAAAATTTGTTTCTCATTCTCACCTTTATTTGTGTGACAACACTTATTTCATCACTTTATTCTAACATTTATCACTTATTTTATGCACAAAAAATTTTAAATTTTTGCTATTTTTCACAAATCACATATTTTTTTGGTGGAAAAAGTAGGTTTATTCGAGAACAATGCGTGCAGTAATAAACAAATCGATAGATCCCCCCCCCCCCCCAAACTAAAACTACACATTATCCTCAATGTGATATTAATACTCCCATACTAATTTTAAGTCATAATTCAAGGTATTAACGGTTCCTATGCAAAATCAAAGCCATTTATTAAGTAAGCTAAAGGAATAAACGATAATCATAAGATTAGGAATATCGGATTCCTAAATGAATGCTGAGGTGGGGATCTATATAAAAAGGGGAGAGATGATATGAAGCTCGAATAAATGGACAAAACCATGAGCACGAGAGTCTTCAAAATCCGGGTAATCCTACATAAAACCACAAAACACAAACACGAGAAAAGAAAGAGGCGAGCCCCCTCACATTATTTGTTAGAAAATAGATAAGAAGATAGAAACGCTTGTTTTTGTTAACCGAGTCACGAGCTTGACTCGACCCCAAATTAATTTGTCCTTGGGAGAGCAAATGGAAAAGAAAATCTCAATCGGGCTTTCATTAATGAAAATGAAAGTTCCGTCCCGATGAGGTACCGTCGGCTCTAAGCGAAGATGTCGGGGTCAAAGATCGTATCTTCACTCCCGGTGGAGCAAGATAAAGGAAGAGGCCTCGGGGTAGGTGACAAATGGGAGAAAAGTATGGATGGTTAATGTGACGGTATCGTCCTCTTTAACATTTAGAAAAACAACATTTTCACCTCCCCCCGGGTCAAAAGGTTCATCGTTATTAAGCACATCAAAATCATTCGTCACGGCCGCTACGGGCTCAACATCGACGGTAAAATCATCACTCTCGGGAAGGGGAGAGAGAACATTGTCAAGTAATTCTTCAAGAGGAAGAATGTCCCCTTCCGAGTCATCATCATTATCAATACCCGATGGTATCGAATTATCAAGAACAAATCAATTTCTTACATAGGAAAATTGGAAAAGATTGAGAAGAAGAATTTTCGGAGGACAGAGGAAGAGAGAATTCCATCAAAAATGAAATCGACTTTGTATAAACAATCGAGAGTCACTATTTAGTAGAGATTCTAAAATATCGGGTTTCGGCGATAGTGTAACGTTCATCATTCTGGGGGAATTGGAATGACAACATCTAAGTCCTTTTGATTAGGAAGATAATTATCTCCATTTGTGATAATTTTCATCCGCAAGATAGGAAAGAGGATTTGGAGAAATATTTAAATTCAACCTTTGAATTTCCTCTTCGATAATGACTCATCATCACTAGGAAACGTCGTTAGAATCGTAAAGAGGATTTAGAAAAGTTCACAAAATGAGATTCCGTTGAATCATCATTAATGGGCAACATCTGACACGTCACTTTCACCATCGTATAAATCTATAACTCACTTGGGGTAGGGACACTGTCTTCAACACTAGACTTTATTGTTTTAGCAGATTCCGTACCAGAATAGTTCCGAGATGCTCGTCCTCCATATAAAGAGTCCATAATTGGTAGTCGGGAGTGATTACAGAAGAAAAATTTCCTAATATTCTAGAGTCTGAAATAGAATACTCATCGTCCGTCATCATCGTAAACTGAAAATTCCCTCTGAAATACAATTTTAGCCGCTTGCTCCTCATGCTCCAAGTCGTCATTAAGAGTTTTGATATCTTCATTAATTTGAGGTAGTAAATCTAACATATCATCCGGGAAACATTGCTTTATTTGCAATGTGTCGATAAGCTTATAAAGTCTCCCCTCAGCAAGTAATATTTCCAGACTCTTTCCCACATAAGTTTGAACTTTATGTTTCAAAACGGTTTTCAACATCGCAATATACTTCTCTACCAACTCTTTCGGACTTATTTCACAAGGAGGTTGATGATTGACGGTAAATTGCGGGGGTTGGTTTTGGTCAAAACCGGAAAAATGAGGATTATAACAAAAATTAGAATCATAGTTCATCGGTTGACATTTGAAAGTTTCATGCGGACCCCCGCAGTTCTCACAGCAAAGAAATTGTTGTGGCTGACTCGGAGAATAATGTAGAGGTTGGTTAAAACTAAAGTCTTGATTGTAACAGGGACCCTGATCAAAGACGGGTGTGTTCCCTGTTTGACAATCGAAACCCGGATGAGAGTACCTTCCACAAAATTCACACGAGTATGTCTCGTATTGGTGTTGTGGAGGTTGGTTGAAGAAGTTCGGTGTTTCATTATAAGAATAAGGATTTGGGTCATAGACAAACTCATTTTCGGATCCTACACTACTACAGCTAAGACAGTTTCCACCATTAAACGGACCTCCACACCACGAGCAGCCAAAATGTGTGATACAAAGACATTCGAATAATTAAATCGTATAAGAAGGAAAAGAAGTAAGAATTTCATGAATAAGATGATAAAGGTAGAAATATTTTTTTGAAAATTTTTATAAGATAATAAAAAAAAAAAACTTTTTGGTATTTGTAAATATTATAATAAAAGAAAAGGAAAAAATAAAATAAAATAAGAATGAAAAATATTTTTGGATTTTTATAAGAACGAAAATAAACTTTCCGAAGAAAGGATCTTCAAGGCTCGAACACAAACAATCCCGTAAAAATCGCTACACCTCTCCCCGGCAACGGCGCCAAAAATTGATCCACCCTTTTTAATACATATATATAATATATAAGTACGTAATAATAAGGAGGATAATCAATAATAATATAGTTAGTATTTCGTCGGGGTTCTAGAAAATCGCTTTTAACCAAAGCAATTATCAAAAACCTTCCGGGTCGTTTCCTCGGCGAGAGGTGAATGGAAATCTACGGGAAATTTGGGAATCGAGCTTGAATGTCATAAAAGTTTTTGGTTTTGGTTTTCTAAATCTAATAAAAGGGAAAGCATATAAAAGGGAAGTTAAACTAGAATAAATGGCACAATTAAATTCTAAGATTTAAAGCTACAAGATTATACTAAAAATGATCTAAAAATATAAATGACTAATATGCTTGCTAAGTGACGTGAAATTTTCATTAAGTGCGGATTTAGGTTTAAAAATAATTATCTCAAAACGTTGGTTTATTTTGACAATTACCTTAAAAAGATATTAACTACTAGATGTGTAATTCAATTATTTCTCCAGATTTTGCCCTTCAAAATATTTAAACCACAAATCTAAATAATCCAAAATTATTAATCAATTTAACCTTTTTTTAAATCTACACCTAAATCCCAAATCACTAGTCACTTAACAAGCACTAATTAAACTACTCGCTACTCATAAACAAATTAAATTTAACTAAGCTAAACATTTTAAACAAACATAGCATTTAAAAATAAATCTACACTAAGCATGGCAAAAATTATAAAACGATAAAATAAAATTAAACTAATTAATTAAAAAAGGATAGAAAATGGAACCGAATTGGAGACCCACAATTAAACGAATACCATCCGATTTATTTAGCTAAAACAACTAGTCAAAGTCGGTCTAGCTAAATAAACCCGTAAGCTCCACACCTCATGAGTAGACCGGTAGCGTAAAAAAAACACAAATTGTTAACAGTTTGTAAATCATTAGAAAATTTACTCTTTCTGTTAAAGCAAAAATGTTCCTATTTCTTTAGTCCTATATCCAACATGAGTCCAAAAAATAATTCAAACCCAATCAATTAACTACTTAAACTTCATTTAGGCCCAATTTTGATTCGTACAATCTAAATGTGGCTCTTTTGCTTAATGTATAAACCAAACGCACAGCCGAGAAACTAGTTAAACTAAATTGACTTTTTCTAATAAGCTAAAACTCAAATTGACTAAATTTTTTGAGAATCCTAACAATTATAGTTCGTTAAGCAACTAGATATCTTAAACGAAAAAATTAAAAGTAATGAACAAATTAGGAAAATGAATGAAAACTAAAATCACCATAATCGAATAAGCTATTTTAGTGACAATTAGCATACACTCTAATAAGCAATGATGCGCAATTAAAAGCTACTAATGATGAAAACTAAACTAACTAAATTCAATTAAGCTATTAATTTCATAGACAAATCACTATTAACCACTACAAATTAAGCAAACCAGTTAGGAGACAAGTATTTCATGAAACCAAAATAAGCACAACGATTAGCTAGATTTGAGCTTATTATAGCTTATTATTTGAAAAGTGCTTTAAAAACAATTGAAAATGAATCAAAAGAGCTTTGTGAGCTTTTAGGAATCACTTTCTAAGCTTTTAAAAGCTTTTGACAATAATAAGTCACAAAAATAAACACAAAAGTATAGCTTGTTGAATAAGCTTCACGAAAGGAAAAGAAAATGAGAGATTAAGCAACAAATAAGCAAATTGAGATCATCAACAAACTTTAACCCGAATTTATTACATCATATTAATAAGCTTGCAAAATAAGAAAGTTACAATAAGCTAGAAAGTAAAAATAAGCTATTACATAACTGAAAATAAGCTAAAAACTACAAATCTAAACTAAAAAAATAAAGGAAAAACTCCCCTCAAATGAGGGGGTGGAGAGCTGCTATTTAAAGGGTGAGAAGGGGTGAAGTTGTAACTTATGCTTCTCAATCCGCTATTAATCACTCGGACCAATCAGAGGCAAGGAAAAAGGTGGCTCGGATTATGATCCATCCGTTCAAATCGTTACACGTGTCATTCTATTTTTTTAAGACCACGCAGCCTTTTCTTATCCGTTTGATCATAGCAGCTTCAATTGAAATGAATTGAGATAAGAATTGATTTGCCTTGCCAAATGTCGCAACCTCATTTGCTCTTTCCTTTGTTAGTGCTATGTCACGTGTTCTTTTTTTCATTTTATTTCAAGCGCACGTGAGGTGTTACCCTTTGCATGATACAACTCAAATTTGTTATAACAATTTTGAGAAAAAGAGTTACTTTGCCACGTGTCAATTGTTAATTCGCCCTTCAATGTTGAGTGGAGAAGCACATGAGCTCAAATGGTTTATTTCATAAGCACGTGAGGTGCTTGTACAATTTAAACCATAACGGATTTTTTTAATTTTATGTTGGGCTTATATTTGGGCTTAAGTTGGCAATGGGCTGGCCCGACCCGTTAAACGAGTTAGGGGCTGGCCCAATAAAATCCGAAAGTACCCTTGGACTCATTTTCTCGCACTCTTTTTTATGCTTTTGTCTTTATTTTTTTCCTTTTCTGATATCCGTACCTGCACATATACAAACATAAAAACAAGCATATATTTGCCATTTTAATTATGTTTTTGGTCTTTTGGGTTCGTTTTTCATGGTAAATAGTATGTATAAAATAGCGAATACCAGCAGCATTCTCATGTGAATGACAACACATGCTTCCGCATGGATGTTATCAATGAAATAACTGAGGATGAACTCGATGCTCTACTCGACGATTCTAAACCATTCCTAAATACATCAGAAAAGATAAGCGAAACACAACTCGATAAAGAATTCGATGAATTCATGTTAGAGAATGTTCAAGAGGATGAAGTCAAAGATGATTTTGAGGAGTTACCACCAAAAGATGAACTAAGAATCAAGACATCTATCCAAGATCCATCAACCGATCTTGAGATGAAACCTCTTCCAAAATATCTGGAATATGCCTTTCTGGAGGAAAATTCTCTTCTCCTAGTAGTCATATCAGCTTTACTCGAACAGAATTTAAAGGAACGACTTGTTTTAGTTCTCAAAAACTATAAAGAAGCATTCACTTGGAAAACATTCGATATTCCAGGGATTAACCCTTCCTTTTGCAAACGCAAAATTAATTTAGAGGACGATGTCAAACTAGTCATTCAGAGACAACACCGACTTAACCCAAACATGAAAGAAGTCGTTAAAAAAGAGATTATCAAACTTCTAGACGCGAGTATTATCTATGTCATCGAAGATAGCCCTTGTGTAAGTCCGGTGCATTGCGTGCCCAAAAAAGGAGGAATGATGGTTGTGAGAAACAAAGACAATGAACTCATCCCAACACGAACAGTAACAGGATGACGTGTTTGTATTAACTAGCGTAAGTTGAACTAAGCCACCTGAAAGGATCATTTTCCTTTACCCTTCATGGATCAAATGCTGGAAAGATTAGCCGGGAACAAGTTCTTTTGTTTTATCGACGGATTTTCAAGATATTTTCAAATTCCTATTGAACCAGTCGATCAGGAAAAGACCACTTTCACTTGCCCTTATGGAACCTACGCCTACAAGTGTATGCCTTTTGGTCTTTGCAACGCGCCAGCAACTTTTCAAAGGTGCATGATTGCAATTTTTCAGGATATGCTCCAAACCTCCATGGAAGTCTTCATGGACGATTTCTCATTATTTGGAGATTCATTCGATTCGTGCTTAAATAAGATGCTAATTCGATGTAAACAAGCACACCTAGTTCTAAACTGGGAAATGTGTCACTTCATAGTGACCGAAGGAATTATGCTGGGACACAAAGTCTCTAATAAAGGACTAGAGGTCGATAAAGAAAAAATCGACGTGATAGCTAAGTTACCACCGCCTACTAACGTCAAAGCCGTTAGAATTTTCTTAGGACATCCTGGATTTTACCGCCGATTCATAAAAGATTTTTCCAAAATCTCCCGACCCATGACGAAACTTCTCAAAAAAGACTCAGTCTTTTAACTTCGATGAAGAGTGCAACAAGGCATTCGAAACTCTCAAAGAAAAGTTAACGAACGCACCTATTATGCTTTCACCTAATTGGTCGCTACCGTTTGAACTTATGTACGATGCAAGAGATTTTGCCGTAGAAGCCGTGCTAGGCCAACGCGAAGAAAAACATTTTCGACACCCATCCACTTCACTAGCAAAACTCTGAATAGCGCACAACAAAACTATACGGTGACCGAAAAAGAGTTACTCACCGTAGTTTTTGCATTCGACAAGTTTTAATCATACCTTGCATTCGACCACCACAACGCACATCGACATGACATATATCCATTTTTTCTTCGTTAAGTGGAACCAAAGCAGATAGGGATAATTAGTCCCAATAGATCTATTTATTCCTTCGCGCTCACTTAACCAATCCATTGGGCCCATATGTGACTAACATTTCATATAGTTCGGGCAATAGTGTTTGTAGCAAAACTTAGGCAACACATAATAGGAAACGATAACAGAAAAACTGTGTCCAATGTAAAAAGTAACCAACTTTTTCGGTAAAGCTAAAGTACTTTAAATCCATAAGTAAAAAAAGAGTGTGATGTCAATCAATGTAACGAGTTTTGTAATCAACAAAAACGGTTTGAATGTTAGTAACGTAAAACGGGTTTGTAAAGGGAAAAGCATTTTCTCCACCCCAAAAGTAGTAAAGTATATGTAAAACAAGTAAAACGTGGGGCTATGAACTCACCTTGATGATGCAGAACAATTAGCAGAAATGCAAATAATAAGCACAACACAAACGGAAAACAGAACGGCTCGACCAAGAAGATGCAGCTTAACTTAACGACTAAATCCCATTAGCTTAGGATGATGAATTGGGGTTTTCCGATGGATGAGCACATCAGCGCGACACGTTGATAAGGGATTTGGATTACAATTTGTAAGAGTTTGGTGGTTGGTTAAATATAATAACTCAAAAAAGCAAACGCAAAGTGTGTAATATATTCCGTATATATTACATATGAAAAAGAAACAATTATATAATTCATATGGTGAATTATATAATAAAGACAAACAACCAAAAGAATAAGTCGCAATGTATAATACTTTACAAGTATTATATAAGAAGCGTAAGAAAAATAATCGTAACTATATAATTCGACACATTTTCGAAAATCGCTTAACTAAATAAATAAAGGGTGCTTGCATAAGGTAAACAAACGTTTTAAAGTTACGAGTTAAATAAAGGACGTTTTTAAAGTTTTTACAAAACTTGTTATTTTGTCTATTAGTCGAGAATTATAAAATAATATTTTATATTTTAGTATTTCCTTTTCTTGACGCTTTTTAGTTAAAATAGTTATCTCGTTTGTAAAAGTATGGTTTTTGATTATTCATCGTGTTGTTGTTTAATTAAAATTTAGAAACCTTAATTCTATATCTCGTTCTTTTATCGGTCTTCTAAAATAATAGAAATTTTAATGAAAATACTAAGTATATAATATTTTTTTAATTTCGGCATGACCTAGTCGTTTATACGACGTTCCCATTTTTACAAAACTCATCGTTTTCCTTAATCAATATATGTTGCAATTTATCCATGTTTTTTTAATTTATAACTAAACATGATCGAATAAGAACAAATTAAGTAAACTAAACACATCGCTGCGTATTTAAAACATAAACGAATTAAACCCACCCTTAGAAACTTTGTCAGATCGCGGATAAAAATAAACCAAGGTCTACGCCACCTAGTGGGTTGCTTGGTTATGAAAATACAAAACCAAACGCACCCCCGAGAGAGGTTGTTGTACCAAACGCACCCTTAGGGGTAGTGGTACAGCGAAACAAACGCCCCCATGGGTGCTGTCCAAACCAAACACACCATTTTTTTATAATTAACCACAGAAACAAACACCTCTTGGGCTGTTAACACGCAAAACAAACACACCCTTTACGGCTATAAAACAAAGAAACAAACACCTTTTAAAATTAATAAAAATAAATAACTTAAACAAATACACATGAAATATATTTAACCATCCAAAGGTGGAGGTGGTGATGGTTTCGGTTGGCTGTCGTGGTGGCTGAGCCACGACAGTGGCGATGGTGCGGCTGCCGAGGTGTGGAAGAGGTGGCGATGATGTTGGTGGATCATGGTGCGTGGCGAGGGGATGACAGCGGAGGTGTGGTGTGGTGGTGGCAGAGATGAAGATGGTGATGAGGAGAAGGTGGTGGTGGCGGTAATAGCGGCGGCGGTGGGGTGGTTTCGTGAATATGATGATGGAGTGGTAGGAGCCGGCGGCTGATGATGGTGGTAAGGTGGATCGGAGCAGCGAAGATGCGGCGATAGTGGGGATGGGGATGATGATGTTGGGGGTGTTCGGTGGCCATCGCCGGAATCCGGCTAGAAAAGGGGGAGCGGCGCCGGAGAGAGGAGGTGGGAGGAGGTGTGTGTGTAGGGTTTGTATAAATGAATGAAA
>BQNB010011949.1:0-75523 GCA_026074375.1 Tanacetum coccineum
CCGTTCCCGTCTTCACGAGGGAACAAGTATATACTCGTGGCCGTCGATTATTTGTCAAAATGGGTTGAAGCGAAAGCGCTCCCCACCAATGACACCCGAGTTGTTTGCACATTTTTAAAATCTTTCTTTGCCCGATTTGGGACCCCTCGTGCTATCATTAGTGATCGCGGTACCCATTTTTGCAATGACCAGTTTGCAAAGGTTATGCTTAAATACGGAGTTACTCACCGTCTCTCCACCGCGTATCACCCACAAAAAAGTTGGCAAGTTGAGGTTTCAAATCATGGTTTGAAACGCATTCTGGTAAGGACCATAGGCGAACACCGTGCTTCGTGGTCCGATAAGTTGGATGACGCCTTATGGGCCTTTCGTACCGCATTTAAGACACCCATCGGGTGCACTCCTTACAAGTTGGTGTACAGAAAGGCTTGTCATCTCCCTATCGAACTCGAGCATAAGGCCTATTGGGCCTTAAAGCATTGCAATTATAACCTTGTGACTGCGGGTGATCACCGAAAAGTTTAAATGAACCAATTAAATGAACTTCATGATCAGGCCTATAAGAACTCTTTGATCTACAAAGAGAAAACAAAGAGGATCCATGACTCCAAGATCAAGAACCGCGTTTTCAACGTTGGTGATAGAGTCCTCCTCTTCAATTCTAGATTAAAGATTTTCTCGGGCAAGCTTAAGACCTGTTGGACTGGACCATTCACCGTTACCCAAGTATTCCCTTATGGCACCGTCGAGTTATCTCAAACCGACGGGCCAAACTTCAAGGTGAATGGTAATAGACTTAAACACTACTTTAGAGGGGACATACCACCGATGGTTGTCCCGGATCTCCAAACTTTCCCCATGGACCAATGAATACGGGGACGAGTCAAGCTTAGTGACTTATTAATAAACAAGCACTTCGTGGGTGGCAACCCATGCTTATCCTAAAATATTTATAATAATAGTAATGAATAAGTGTGTTGTGAGGAGGCCCGCCTCTTCCTTTCTCGTGTTTCGTGTTTTGGGTTGTATGTCAAGGATTACCCTGGATTATGAAGCCTCTCGTGCTCGTGGTTTTGTCCTTCGTTTACTCGAGCTTCAATCCTTAGCATGATTATGGGAATCCAATATCTTAAATCTTATCGACTAACGTTTATCTTTGAGCATACTTAATAAACGGCTTTAGATTTACGTAGATACCCTTCTTAAAATATTAAGGACAATGTTTAATTCTAGTATGGGGGAGGGGGATCTATCGATTTGATTGTGCCTACAACCGTTGTTTTCACGTAATCTCGTTTTTACCACCAAAATACCAAAAAAATGAAAAAATTTAAATATTTTCAAAAATAAAATAAGTGTTTTATCACAATGTTGACTTTCCTGCTGGGTAGAATAAGAATAAATTTTGACTCGATCGAGCGAATTGAGCTCTTAGCTTTGTCCCTTAACCGTCATAAACTTGACTAAGCATTCGGTGATCTTTTTATTCAAGATTTTAAATTTACGAAGAACGAGAAATGATAGAGTTAATTATGAGTTATATGCTAAGCAAGGACTAGTTGGAAATTTTAAGAGCTCATAAGTGTAGTTTGTGGCTTTTTTCTCCTATAAGCTTCTAACCGGACTAATAATACGTGCTCTTTTTGAAAATTAAACTTAAATCAATGATTTTTAAAGTATGGTCGATAACAATAATTTATTTAGTCTTAGTTCAAATTTATACTTAAATTTTCTACAAAGAAATATTCTCTATATCGTGGTATAAAAAATGAGGTAATAATAATAATAATAAAAACTGTGGGCTAATAAAAGTTTACTGCATCTTGCCGGCTCACAACCGATGTTGCAGTCTTCTAAATAAGGCACATAGTAATTATCCGACACTGATAAAAGTTTGCTGCATCTTGCTGGCTCACAACCGATGTAGCAGCCTTCTAAAAGGTCGAGGATTTCTTTAGTTTAAAGGATGCATAATTATATTAAGTGTAATATATGTTATTTAATAAATATAGGGAAAATCTCTTTTTTTTAAATTTAAATATACTTTTGAACTAAGACTATGTCGTTTTAAGTTGTGGTTTTTCTAAATAAATTGTTTATTTGACGGGAAGCCTAAGAGCTTTTTGAGACCGAAGGTCCGTGAGTCTCGATACTAGTCTCTGTGGGGTGTCAAAAGCCTGGTCACTTAGCAGCAAGGTTGGGATGTGCCGAGACGAAAGTCACTACATGGGATAATCTCGCCTTCAAACTCATAACTTTTGGGTAGAACGTGAAGCATAGAAATTTTGCAAAATGTTGATCCATGGTTGAAATTTGAAATGGCACGCTCACCTACTATATAATAATTGTCGGGAGTAAAAAGTTTCACAAGTTACAAATATGAGTAGTGTTAGCATCTTAACTTGTATTTAACGGTGATTTTGTTTTTAAGCTTGGTTTGGGACAAGTGAAAAATCAGGGACGATGAATTTATCTTTTTGGGCATTTTAGGATTGAAGTGCTTCTTGTTCTATGACCCTAAAGTTATGAAAATATTGAAAGTCCAAACATTCTAGTTAGTTGCTTAAAAAGAAAAGTATAAAAGAATAAGAAAAAAGAAAAAAATACAAAAAATATGTGTGGTAATAAGTGTAAATATTTAAAAATGGTCAAAACGGGGCTTTTCAAAAATAATGATTCTTTAATTCCTTTCGATGAACACGTAGCTACTTTTCGAGGTAATTAGTCGAGGGAGATTAAGATTCTTGGTTTTTTAAGTGTCTACTTATGGCATTGCGTGAAGACACGGCAATGGTTTAGTATGGGGGATTTTGGTATGTGCTTAATTACGCATACCCTTTACCTATAAAAACGAGCCTAAAATAACCAAAATATATCAAAAATGCATTGTATTTGTGTGTTTTGTGATTTATGATTGTGCAGGTAACGGATTGTCACACCCCGCCAAGGCGGAAACACGAGGCGTAACATCATGGATATCATCACAACACAATGGTGTCAACAATAGAGAAACACTAAATGCATAACTAAGGAATAAAGACACAATGTGTCATGACAATACCAAAAACCAAAAGAACGACATCTTGTATTAATGAAAAAGGGTCTCACCAATACAAGAACAATATCTCACGAACCTAATAAAATCAAATAACATTCGACAAAATCCATGCAACAAACATAAACAAACTCAGGAGCGAACTCCAATGCAATCCTAGCGGTCGTTCTAGCCACTTCTCTTAACCCCAATATTCTCATGAAGCTCACCTGAAAATGATGCTTAAATACGTCAACACAATGGTTGGTGAGAGTCATAGGTTTAAGACACACAAAACAAACCTTTAAATCCAATTAAATCATTACTATGATAAATGAAAACACTGCATGACAATAAATGAACTACCATATAAGCTATCATGTAAACCAAATCAAATCCAATCCAAACCAATACCATTCACACGATTACGAGACGTCTCTATCGCAGAACTACTCCAATTGATCACTAAGCCATGGAGCATACCACAAATCCACTCCAATTGATCACTAAGCCATGGAGCATACCACAAAACCCACTCCAATTGATCACTAAGCCATGGAGCGTATCACATCACAAACATGTAGCACATAACATATAATAGCCACATAAAGTCCATGCATCACTTTAAACACATTATCACAGTAATCAAAACATTTCCATACTAGCATCATTTCCATCCCAAGTTTAAAACGAAGTAAAAGTGGGACTATGAAACTCACCTTAGCTTAGCTTAATCCAAAAAGGTTCCAAGAAGCTTCACAAAGATCTAAACAACAAAACGTATGGATATTAACATCACTTTGGTCATCACTCCAATAAGGTGTAACCTCAACTATGATGGATTCTAAGCGATCTATCAATGTTCTAAACTCATTTTGTACCTTTTTAAATTCTTACATAACTAGCTTACACTTTATTCTTACACTTTCAATTTTCTGGATTTGAGCAGAATTTTAGACTCACTTGCACGCCCTAAACGCACCACTTATACATCTTTATAATTCTTGGAAAAATTCCACAGGTTACTAATATGACTTATGAACCCCCAATTACTCCCCCAAAGTTCATACTCTTTTATAAATACCCTTTAGAAAATCATAACACCAAGTATCCAAAATTTGACTAATAACAGACACCCTAAAAGTTTGATGTTAGCTGACCATTTTAAACACCACCCCATACTTAGCCAAAAATCAGCTTGTCTTTAGTTGTAGCTTATATGTTAGTTTTGTAAGTTTTAGTCTAAAATCGGTTTAAAATCCAAAGATATTGCATAATCTGTAATCTTGTTGTTCATGCTTATTTGAGTGTTAAAAGTTGTTCATCAGGTTTAATAATTAGTTTAACTATTCCCTACTGGCTTTCAAGGTTTAAGGTTCAAAATTGCTTTTTTCACAGTTTAAAAATGGATTTTGATAACTTAAAGGGGTGTTTGGGTTAAGAGGCAAAGTGGGTCAAATTGTGTTTAAAAACTGTTTTGGGTCACTTTGGCTCAAACTTTAGCAAGCCTTCTTTAAGTCAAATTGATCTGTTTTTAAAGGTTTTTAAGTTTAAAAGTGAGTTTTTAAGTTTTTTTATAAAGGTATAAAATTGTGTTTCAAAACAGATTATGATAGCTTATTTGATAAGGCTTTTGAAAACTAGCTTTTAAGTGGTGTATTGGTGTTGTTTATGTTGTCAAAATGCAGTAGTAACAAGTTTTGGTTAAGTGTATTTGCAATTGTGGTTTTAACCTAAATCTGTCAAGTCTTGTTTTAAGTTTCAAAAAGCCAATTTTCATTCTTAAAATTTGATAAGTTAAAGTATGTTTTAGCTTTTGAAATTTATTTCATAAGTAGCTGGTAGTATGTATTTAATTTGTTTCAGCTTACTTTCAAATTTTAACTTATTTCACTAGCTTAAAATAGGTTTGCAAAAAGCTCATTTGCGTTTTAAAAAGAAAACAAAAAAAGTAGGATTTAGAAAAATCAGCTTTTTCATAAGTCTTTTTCATGGCTTATCTGAATTTTAAAATGATTTTTCTTTGCTGATTATTGTAGCTTATAGGATAAGCTCACTCTGCATATAAGTCACTAAGTCATAAGGTTCTGTTTATGGGCTTTAAAATTAGCCCGGAAAGTGCTCATTGTGTCTGTTTTTAGAATGATTGGTCAAATTGTTCAGTTGCTATTACTAGCTTATGGCTTATTGGATTTGCTTTAGTTAGGTTTAGATGTCAGTTATTAGGGATTGGTTTAAGTGCTTGTAACTTATTTAGTTTAGATTAGAGCTTATTTAAGCTTATTAGGCACTTTTAGTTTAGGATTTTAAGTTTAAAAGTCTGTTAAGTGAATCTGTCAATTTAAGCTTAGTTTAGCTCATTTTATTTGCTTATTTTTGGTCCTTAGTGCTACTTTGGTGTAGGTGTTAAGCTATCATAAGCTCATTTGCTTTTTGTTAGCTTATTAAGTCTAAAAAAATCTAACAGTTTAACCCTTATAGCCCTTAGCTTAAATCCTAGTCTGTTAACTTATTTTAGCTTATTTCAGGCTTATTCATAAGTTTTCATAAAAAGTTCTTTCACAAAAATTGCTTATTTTTAAGTTATAAAACTTTTTCAATAAGAAATTTTCAAAAAAAAATCATTGGGAAAGTGGGAAGCCAATGGTGAGCCAAGGCTCGAACCATGGACCTCTACCACCCTCAACCCGATTTTAACACACTCCTCCACAACCATCCTGCCCTTGGGTCTTTTGCGTTATAACCTCACACCACTTGTCTTTTATACACATTTTCTCCATTTTAGCTTATCAGTCAATTTTTGCTTATTTCTAGCTTATTTCAATAAGATGTTTCACCAGTGTTATTTTTCTTAGGTTTAGCATAGTGCAAGGTACTTTTCACAAATTTTTCAGAATTTTCCAAATTAGTTTAGTATTTTTTATTAATTTTTTAGATTAAATCCGTTTTTAATTCATAATAAATAAAATAAAAGTCAAAAAAATATAATTCTTTTTTTTAAAATTTTCTTTTATCATTTAGGACTGTTAAAAATTAAATTTGCATTTTTAGGGTTAAATTTGTAGATTTTAGGTTTTTAAAGAACGAGATTTGAACCCCGTTATCATTTTTAGGTTTATATCTTTAATTGCTTTCGTTTTTAGTTTGCCTTTACTTGTTTTTGCATATTATTAGTAGAAATAGAATCCAAATCAAATATTGACGATTCAAACGCGCGATCACGAACTTAATCACGATTTTCAAATTCGCGCCTCGTCGGGACACGACCCGGGAAGGTTTTTTTGAGATTTTACTTTGGATAAAAGTAATTTCCTTTTAAAAGCCTCTTGGAATACTCTCACTCTTCTTTTATTGATTTTGGGTATTTTAGTTATATATTTATATTATATATTATATATACTAAAGAATTCAAATCAATTGTACGCTTGTACATATGCCTTGAAAGCTTGTACATTTATTTTGTATGTAAACATTACATATAGTTAGGGTTTTTATTATAAATGTTAACGTTTAAAATCCGTTTTGATATAACGTTATGGAAAGTACATTAAATAGATAACGTATGGATTTTAGAACATATTACTTGACATATTAGAATGTTTACTTGACATAAACGTTGATGGAATTGGTATTGGTGCTTGCGTGAGCTCGTTTACTTTGAAAATGTAAGTTGCGTTAGTAAAAATCATTCCATGAAAATTGATGCATCTAATTTAATAGATGGAAATTATACTGAGAAAAATTACATCTAATTTAATAGATGGATAATTACATAGGGGAAAAATGTGGGTTGTTATAGTCTCCCAACCTTAAAAGAAATCTCGTCCCGAGATTTAGTTGGTTGTTGGAGTGATGTTTGAGAATAAATGTGGATATTTGGCACGAATTTGATCTTCGCGTTCCCACGTAAATTATGGTCCTCTTTTAGAGTTCCATCTTACTTTGACTATAGGGATACGACTTTGTTTAGTTGCTTGACTTCACGATCCATAATCTCTATGGGTTCTTCCACAAAGTTGAGTTTGTCATCAAGCCGAAGCTCTTTCATTAGAATGACGAGGGATTCGTCAGATAGACATTTCTTTAAATTAGAAACGTGGAAGGTACTATGGACATTACTGAGTTCTTCAGGAAGCTCAAGTTTGTATGCCACTGGGCCGACCCTATCAAGGATCTTAAATGGTCCAATGTACCGAGGGTTAAGCTTTCCTTGCTTTTTGAATCGAATGACACCTTTTTGAGGTGACACTTTCAACATAACACGATCTCTAACTTGGAATTCCAAAGGCTTTCGCCTTACGTTGGCATAACTCCTTTGCCGATATCTTGCAGCTTGCAAGCGTTGTCGGATTTGTACTATCTTTTCGGTGGTTTCATGAATTATCTCTGGTCCCGTAAGTTGGACATCTCCAACTTTGGCCCAACAGACAGGCGATTTGCACTTTCGACCATAAAGTGCCTCGAATGGTGCTGCCTTAATACTAGCATGGTAACTGTTATTGTAAGAAAATTCTACCAGTGGTAAGTGTCTTTCCCATCCTTTTCTAAAATCTATGACACAGGCTCGAAGCATGTCTTTGAGTGTTTGGATGGTTCTTTCACTTTGTTCATCAGTTTCAGGAGGATATGTTGTACTCATATCTATTCGAGTACCCAAAGCATTCTGCATTGACTGCCAGAATCTGGATGTGAAATGACTGTCACGATCTGAGATGATGAATATCGACACTCTATGCCGTGAAACTATTTCCTTTATATACAACCTTGTAAGGGTTTCCATATTATCCGTTTCTCTGGTAGGGATAAAATGTGCTGATTTGGTAAGGCGATCTACAATAACCCAAATTATGTCATGTCCGTTTGACGTTTTGGGTAGTTTTGTAACAAAGTCCATCGTTATTCTTTCCCATTACCATGTAGGAATCTCTGGTTGTATCAGTAAGCCGGATGGCTTCTGACATTCTGCTTTAACTCTAGAGCATGTCAAACACTTGCCAACATACTCAGCGATGATTGCCTTCATGTTAGGCCACCAATAGAGTTTCTTTAGATCTTGATACATCTTGTCAGAACCTGGGTGAATGGAATATTTCAATTTATGGGATTCATGCATGATCAAGTCCCTTAGATTACCAAAAAGTGGTAACCAACTTCGATTCTTGATATATCGGGTTCCATCAGGACGTACTTTAAATGCTTTGTCCATTCCTCGTAAGTTCTCAGCTTTGATGTTCTCTTCTTTGATTGCCTCAGTTTGGGCTTCGAGAATTTGTGATGGTAATTTTGGGTGAAGGGTCATGACTAATGCTCTAACTCGAAGTGGTTTGATTCGTTCCTTCCGGCTTAAGGCATCTGCTACAACATTTGCCTTTCCAGGATGGTAGTGAATCTTACAATCGTAATCTGCGAGCAATTCTAACCAACGGCGTTGTCTCATGTTCAACTCTTTCTGATCAAGGATATGTTGAAGACTTTTATGATCAGTGAACACAGTACACTTTGTGCCATACAGATAGTGTCTCCAAATTTTAAGAGCGAACACTACTGCTCCCAATTCAAGGTCGTGTGTGGTATAGTTCTCTTCATGAGGCTTGAGTTGTCGGGATGCATATGTAATAACTTTTTCTCTTTGCATTAACACTGCTTCTAGACCTTGATGTGATGCATCACAGTAAACGACAAAGTCATCGTTTCCTTCTGGTAATGCTAAGATTAGAGCTTCACACAATTTTTGTTTTAGCAGTTGAAAGGCTGACTCTTGGTTTTCTCCCCAGATATACATCTTGTTTTTCTGGGTTAATTCAGTCAACGACTTTGCAATCTTTGAAAAATATTTGATGAATCTCTGATAGTAGCCAACGAGTCTTAAGAATTGGTGTATCTCTGTAGGTGTGGTAGGAGATGCCCAATTCTTAAATGCTTTAATCTTAGCGGGGTCAATGTGAATTCCTTGACTATCAATTATGTGCCTGAGAAATTGCACAATACTGATCCAGAAATCACATTTGGAAAACTTAGCATACAATTTCTCCTTTTTGAGTAATTCAAATATTATTCTCAGGTGATACGCGTGTTCTTCTTTGTTACTGGAGTAGATGATAATATCATCAATGAATACTATCACAAATTTATCCAAGTATGGTTTACACACACGATTCATGAGATCCATGAATACAGCAGGTGCGTTAGTTAAACCAAACATGAACACAGCAGGTACGTTGGTTAAACCAAATGGCATTACTTGGAATTCATAGTCTCCCTACCGCGTTCTGAAAGCAGTCTTGGGAATATCTTCATCCATGACTCTCAGTTGGTGATAGCCTAATCTTAAGTCAATCTTTGAGTAAGTACTCGAACCTTGAAGCTGGTCGAATAAATCATCGATCCTGGGTAATGGGTAATGATTCTTTACTGTAAGTTTTTTATTCAGTCTCCCGATAATCGATACACATTCTGAAAGATCCGTCTTTCTTTTTTAACAAATAAGAAGAACTCCCCAAGGCGAAGGTTACTTGTCGGATAAAACCTCGTACTGGCTAACTCATGTAGTTGATCTAGAATAGTCCTGCATTTCTGAAGGAGCTAAATCTGTAAGGTGCACGGTCTACTAGGTGCAGCTCCTGGAATTAAATCGTTTGGAATTCTACTTGTGAACGTAGGAAGGCGGGTTAGGCTCCTTTGAGAAAAACTTTAGGAAATTCCTGACTTCTTTTCCATTACTTGGGCTACGAAAACTTGATATCCCCTGGATATATACCTTTCGGTTTTTATACAGGATATAAGGCTTAGTCGGGTTTTACTTTGATCACCTCGTATGATCAAAGTTTCACCGTCGATGGGAATGTGGACGACTTTCTCATCACAGATAATTCTAGCATGATACTTGGATAACCAATCCATACCAACGACGATGTTGAAACTACCGAGTTTAATTGGCATGAGATCAATTTTGAAAGGTTGGTTTAACAAAATCAGGGTGCAACCCTGGATAACTGTATTAGTGCCTACTAGGTTTCCATTGGCCATTTCAATGTCTTAGGTGGTATCTAGTGTAATTGGTGGGATATTAAGCATAGAAGCAAGAGATATGGATACAAAACTTTTATCGGCTCCCGAATCAACTAATACTCTAGCTAAATGATGGTTTAGGAGGAACGTACCCGTAACTATGTTCGGGTCTTGGTGAGCGTTCTTGTCCCTTGGCAAGTATGCTCTTCCATGGGCATTGTTTTTTGCTTTTAGGCACTGGTTTCTGTAGTGCCCTTTTTCTCCACAGGCATGACAAGTTATGGATATTGGTTGTAGGTTACTTCTAGTGGCTGGCCCTTTGTTTCTGCAGTTCCTGGTCAGATGACCTACCTTGTTGCAAGTCTGACACTTGACAGTGCAAGGTCCTGTGTGATGCAGGGTGCACTTTTTAAACAGGGGAAGGCTTCCAATATACCTACTGTTTTCAGTTGGGGTGACAAGATAAGCCCTGAAGGTTTCTTGTCTTCTATTCTGTTGTTGGTGGTGATCATTGTTGCAGTTGTTATTACGGTTATTCTGGTAGTTGTTGTTGTTGTTGGTAAAGGTTCTTCTATCATCAAACTTTCGTTTGTGATCATTGGTTCCTTGCACAGAATTAGGCTTTGTTACCTGATCCATTAACCTCTGGGTTATGGTAATGGCTTCCTCCAAAGTTTAAGGCTTTGAAGAGGTAACATTTCCTTCAATACTTCTGGGTAATCCCCTGATGAAGACTTCCATGAGTTTCTCAGAATTTGGCACCATAGTTGGGCATAAGATTGCCAATTCCTGGAATCTTCTAATGTAAGTCTTGAGGTCATTCCCTTTTATAGTCAGATTGTAAAATTCAACTTCCATTTTCTTGACCTCGGTTCGGGGATAATACTTCTTTATTAAGAGCTTTTTAAAGTCGGACCAGGTAATCTTGTAGGCTTCCTCTATTCCAGTAGGTTGGGCGAATGAATTCGACCAGGATAAAGCTTCTTCGGTTAGAGTACCAATAGCAAATTTCACTTTGCAATCCTCGGTACAGTTGCTACAGAGAAATACCGATTCAGTTCGTTCAAACCAGCGGATGAGGCTAACAGTGCCTTTCGTACCTTTAAAATTGAAAGGTTGGCAGCTCATAAACTCTTTGTAGCTACATTTTCTTGCTACAGAAGTTTCTCTTGGTCCGGTGTTTCTATTGGTATTGTCAGTATTTGCCATGGTAGCAGCTTGTGCTTCCAGAGCTGCGGAAACACTATCAGCAACTAATTTCTTGATGGCGGCTTGAGTCATGGGTGGTGCTGCAGATGTTGATGTCCTCTTGGGAGCCATTCTATCAACATTTACAAGACAACACATAATAAGAATATATATAATGATATAGTCATATCACAAGTCTTTGTATAATAATTAAACTTTTCATACATTGTGATATTGAAATCATTTTGACATAACCATACAATGATATATTCTTATTTGGCATAAGTTCTAACAAAGAAATACACATCCTTTGATATTACTTTGCAGGATATAACAGAAAATTTTGGAATGGACACTCTAACAAGCATCTAACTCATTAGGTTTCTCGGGGACTGGTTCACTTCTCAGTGGTTTCAGTATGATACCGCGACCACTTAGATAACTCATTATGGATCATACCGTACATGAGTAATCGTAATACAGGACATAGGATAGACAACCACGATAAACATAAATCGGTATCATAAAACAGCGAGGTATAATGGAATCACCACTGTATTAAGTCATAAACAACTTGTCTACATATTTTACATAGTCAAAATTTGACAAGTGTCATTATTTATGCCACACATCCAGTGGTTGGATTCTAACAAAAGCTGTAAATGATAAGGATCTAGTCTAGTAGTCTGGTGGTGGTGGTCCTCCCTTGAGCTTATGGATCTTGTCCAGAAGACTCTTCATATCTGATCGGTGGCGAATCTGGATATCCTCAATGAGTATCTCTAGAGTAGAAGTCCTGACGCGAGCAAGAACAACCTCGTCGTCATGCCCCATTTGCTTTCTCTGAAATCCAGCAATCTGGGCACGGGCTTCATGAAGTTCGGTCTCTAGTTTGTCAAAATCCTGCTGTATGATTACTCGACCATTACCAAGACCTTCTATCTTATCTTCCATGTGCTCAATGCGCTCAAGAGGGAGCTCATCTAAGTGATTCAAAATAGTCTCGATCTGTTCCTCATGACGTGCGTAAGACGTGTCTGGAACGCCATCATAATTCTCTCCAATCTCAAATACTTGAGGTAGGGCAGAAGTAAAGGAGGATGATCGGTAACGGACTCGTTTCCGAGATGGCAGAATCTCCTCAGGAAGAAAGAAATCTTGGAGATCAAACATTGGTGATAGTGGTAACACTGGAGATGAAGGCAAAACAGTTGGTGGAGCAATAGGAACTCGTGGTAGTGGAATAGGTGATTCATTATTAGTAGCATTATATGCTTGCATGACCTTCATATATGGATCATCGTGAAAAGGTGATAACGCTCAAATTATACAAGTTTCTATACGCGTTATCAATGCTTTTATGTATATTTATTGGTTAAATATAGGAACTTTTGGTATAGAATAGAGTATATTTGCTATTGTAGGTTCTTGGAATGTGTCGTGGAAGAAAACACAAAGATTTGAAGCTTAAACGAAGAAATAACTAAAGATAAAGATCTCCCGACACCTGTCCACTGGTTTGGCCATAACTTGAGCATACGAACTTCGTTTGATGCGATTCTGGCGGCCACGCGTTCGGGAAAGAATTCTCTACAACTTTGGTTTTTGGTCCAAGAACTGAAAAGGCATCAAAACCGCCGCACAAATAAAAATGTGCGGCGCACTTTTCACAAAATCCCAAGTACGGCGCACAAATAAAAATGTGCGCCGCACTTTCCGTCTGCAACATTAAAAACGTGAATTTATCCCCAAAAACGTCCACATTCATCCTTTGCTTGGTCCCCAAGCAAAATTTACCCTATAAATACCCCCTAAAACTCTAGGGAATTTCATATCTTCACACACTTGATCAATAACAATCATAGTGATCATGGGAGAGGAGGAAGGATTGGTGAGGATCTTATGATCCGATGATCCAAACACCCCTTTAATCCATGGCGAACCACCATATCACCACCACCACCATAGCCACAAATTATTACTCTACCACCATGATTTCCAGACCTCCATTCATCACTATTACATAACCTAAACTCATTACTCAAAGGATTCATACCAAATCCTTCCGAGTCACTACCATAAACCTCGTTGCCAAACACTCCATTTGGTGGCACGTTGCGGATTCCCTAAAGAGACGTGACATATCCTCGGGTTAATTCAGTAGCATAGGTTGTTGGTTGATCATGGATACTTGGGTTGTTGGACTAGTGGTTGTTGTAGTCGAAATATTGGTTTTGGTACTTTATACTCGAATTACTCGCATAAATGGATTTGGTACATTTCTTTACTAATAATATTGATATGTTTTCTGAGTTTATTCATGTTTGTGATGTTGGTTATTGGTTTGGTTGTGTCTCGCTTACTTGGACGATATTTGTATAACTTGTGAATATGAATGCTTATGGATTCGATATTGTTTTACTTGGATTATTATTTATCTTTTGATTTATCATTGCAATAGATATAGGTCGAAAGGCTCTATTGTCTTGATGAATTTCGCATTGTCTGTCTATAACAATTCGGTGCTAATCTTGTGAGAATTGATTAGTAAATCTATAAATAACCCAAGTAGAATAATGTTTAAGACCCTTCCTTATGTTGACCGACCGGGTTGAGAGGAATTCATATGTATGCATATTTGATATAAACCATTCTTAACGCGCTCGTGATGATGTAGTATATAGGCCGAAAGGATTCTATATTATCATTGGTAGATATGCTTGTTATTATGATTACTCGTTATTCATGACTTGCATGATTTGTTTATATAAAGTTTGCAAAATCTATATCTTTTGTGTTTAGTTTCGTGCTTACTTTATACACACGTTTTGGCTATTTGATCCGTGACAATCAATTAACTTTGTTACTTGATAAACAATCTGTGAATTGCTACAAATCCCGTGGAACGTCCTGGACTTACCTAATACTATATTACACTCGAATAGGGTATACTTGCCCGAATGTTGTGTTTTTAGCCAAAATCGGTATTTCTAGTTATTATAAATTTAAAGCTTGTAGAAAACACACATCAAGTTTTTGGCGCCGTTGCCGGTGATTTCTTAGTTATTCTGTAGTCAAACTCTAGAAAATCTCTTTAACAGTGTAATTACAATTTCAGTCCCTTAGTATAGATTATAAGAATTTTACACAATATATTACCCCATATTGCATGATACGTTTTGCAATTCCTAGTAGGTTCCAAAAAACCATATACTTTATTTTTCAAATCCAACTTAGTTTTGCACTATAGTTTATTACTATAAGCTAAAATAAGTAAGTTTTACGAGCTTGTAGCTTATGAAAAGAGCTTATGAGCTTAAAAATCCAAAATGGGTTCGTTTGGTTTTAAAATCTTAACCCGATGAGTTCTAGCTTTTAGGATTTGTTTTTAAGCTTGTAAAAATGATAAATGAGCTTATAGAAAAAGCTTATTACAATAGCTTATAGCTTATAGCTTATTAGATACACGAAAAGAGCTTTTTAGGGTTTTTAGAGTGCGTTTGGTTTAGGAAAACCAAATGAGTAAGCTTTAGGGTTTAAGGGTTAATTTCATGAGATCTTAAGGATGTATAGGAGCTTATATATAATCTAAAACAATACAATAGATTATTGAACGAGTAGAAAAGCTTACTAGTATACGAAATGGGTGAAATGGGTCGAAAAGAGCAAATATAACCCACAAAAAACTTTAATAAATGATCAAGACTTCTTTCTCGTAACTTTGGCCATTCTACTTAGCTATCACTTCATTATCTCTTCTATGACTTGGTTAGATCATCATTTTGAGGTAGTATTTAGTTTAGACGGTGAGTTAGGAAAGTATGTATGTGTTCGTGTATATATAGGGTCAAGAGAGGAGTAGTGGCCAAGTTTACATAGAGTAGGGACCAAGTTGTGTGGATTGGTGGCCAAGGGTTAGCTAGGTGACTAAGGGAAACTAGGAAAATAGCTTAAGAGAGTAAGGAGGTGTGAAGGTTCGTTATTAAGGTTGGTGACAAGGAGTATTACGTTGTTGAGCAAGGTTTGACAAAGTGCTAGGGTGGTGACAAGGTGGTGATGGAGGTGCTTTAGCACGGTAGTAAGCCAAGGAGTGTTCATGAGAAGGTAGTTGCTTGTTATAAAACTTGGTTCGATTCCCCACCCAGCTAGTTAGGGGGACAGTTCATTATGATTTTATCCCGGGTTAGGGTTTTTAGTATTTATGAATGACTAGGGTTTAAGATTAGAGAAAGGGATAAGTGTTTAAAATAAAGGCATTAGAGTGCTTTGTATACTCATAGCTTTGGCAAAGGTGGTACGAAAAGCTTAAAAGATTTTGGAAGAAAATGGCTTATTTGAATCTCGTGCTTAATTGACATGCACCTAGGGCTTTTGAAAGTTGTACTAGGGTTTTAGAAGGAAAAGATATTTGAATTTCATGTATTGAAAACTTGTACACAATCCTTATAAGCTTGTACATATATTTTGTATGTAAACGTTACATATAGTTAGTGTTTTTTTTATAAACGTTAACGTTTAAAGTCCGCTTTGATATAACGTTATGGAAAGTACGTTAAATAGATAACGTATGGTAAATTGGTAATTAAAACATATTGCTTGACAGTATCATAAATGTTTAACTTACAAAAATACTTGATGGAATTTGCAATGGTAGGTTGCGTGAGCTCGTTTACTTTTGTAATGTAAGTTACGTTACATTATGGATGAAAAAAAATCTTTCCAGGAAAATGGTTGCATCTAATTTAATAGATGGAAATTACACTGAGGAAAATTGCTTCTAATTTAATAGATGGAAATTACACTGAGGAAAATTGTGGGTTGTTATAGTTCGTAAGACTTGACGGGCAACCGAAAGCTCTTTTCAACCTACAAGGCATACAATGGAGGTAACATTATTTTTGTAGTAATCTACGCGGTAACATCATTGGCAAAGGTACGATTTCTCATGGCTCACTTAAAATTGCTAACGTAGAGCATGTAGATAATTTAGATTTTAACTTGCTAAGTGTAGGACAAATATGTGATAGTAAGTGTAAGGTTATATTTTTTGCAAATGATAATGAAATAGTTAAAGACGGTAAATTCATAGGTAGAGGTATTAGGAAGAAGGGCTTATATGTGATGAAATTAGGGACTAAGCTAGAAGACAAAATTTGTCTTGCAACGATTAATGAAAACTCCACTTTGTGGCATAAGAGGTTAGGTCATGCTAATATGCGTCTTATTCAATCGTTAGCATCTAAGGAATTAGTTATTTTTTGGTAAAGGATTTCCCCGGTAAATTTTATTACGCCAAAAAACAATTAAGTACAAAGGATGAGGGTGAGTCTCACATCTCCGCCCGTTACATAGGCAAACAACTTCCTTGGAGGAAAAAACATAACTTAACTAGACCTAGAAAAGAAACAATAATACAAGAAAACTATTTCTTCTTATGACCCCTAACTTTAATATCCAAGTTATCACAAATAGATTTAAGCTTATCAAGAATTTCCTGACCTCATACATATCATCATCGTATTGGTCATAGTCGTAGTCATCATTCTTGTAAGATTCCTTCCACTGCTAAAGCAGACTATTAGTACTATAGCCATCCTTCCTAGCAAAAAAACTAGCCATTTTATTATCAACTAAAGCAACTTCATCCTCACTATCATAATCTCCCAAAGAAACAACCTTTTCCAAAGGTTTTCCCTCATCATCCACCAAAGTAACTTTCCCAATAATAATTAATTTTTCAATCTTATCAATTTTCTCAATAATGAAGTAGTACTAAAAAGAACATTAGAAAGCTCTCCAAAAACAAAATCCCTAGAATTGGTACCTGTTTCTATGGCTAGCCTAATTTAAGAAAGTCCCCTCATATGGGTGAACCAGAAGGTCCACATCATTTTCAACCGAGGTAAGTACATCAAATAGGTTTGACTTACTAACCTCTTTAGTAGGCTCCATATTTTTCTTCTTAGGTCCGCTAGTGTTGACAGTAGGTTTTTTAGAAACAAGTTGATAAACTTGTTCTGCTGATTTAAATCCTACCTTTTGACCAACTGGAACACCTCTAGGAGTTTGACTAGGCTTCTTCAAATTCTTCGTCTCACCAACACCAATATTCTTGGGACATTCCTCTTGAAAATGGCCAAAAACCTTACAATACGCACACGCTAAGGAGGATTCCACTCAATACTCCCAATTCAAAAAAATTAACGTATAAAGCCCCCGAGTAATTTTTAGGCATACCGCACTAGCTAGTTTTATGTGAATTGCAATGTACTCTTTCAACTCTACATCAGTTCAAAGCTCAATCATAGCTCTAGCATAGCTTGACCTGCTCCATGATTGCATGCACATATCAAACGTATAAGAGTCAAGCATTAAATGGGTACCAAGTTTAGGAGTAATTGCACTCAAGCCATCCTCGCTAAACGCCGTAACAAGGACACCATGGAGTTTAACCCAAACAGGAATATTACCAACATATTCTTTCAATAAGTTCACATCTGGATGCCACTATTTTAGAATAAGTGGATTATTACGAATAAACCACGGACCATTTTCAAACATTGCATCCAACCTATCCATATAGCTAAATTGAAAATAGAATAACCCGGTAGACGAGCTAAACATTGATCTAACTAGGCCATATTTACCCCAAGTGTTCCTAACATAGTTAGAAACAATATGGATAAGCCACTCACTTTCCCAAGAAGAAACTATATGCAGTATTAGTAAATTGTTCGCCTATAGCTCTAATAGACTCCACCAGGACAACCACATCAATCCCGTTACCCACCAGAGTAAACAAAGTAAGAAAACTTACTTTCGTCCTACTTGGTTTACCATAATATGCATAAGAACTCAGACGTTACCCAGGATTTTGGTGTCGAAATATAGAGACGCCACAACACCATCACTAGCCGAATTAGGACACGTCTGCCCAGCATTCTCTGAATCACCATCACCATTCACAGATGGTGCGACACCATCCTTATTAGCAGATGGTTCGACACCACTCTTCTCATTATCCGCCATCAAACTTTGCTTCTCCTTAAAAACCTTCGTCGCACCTCCACTCCCTTTTTTGGGGCTTAAAAAGCACGCTTCATTACCACACAATTATAGAAACCCTATTTATCGTATAGTTTAAATTAACCCAACCTTCAGAATTAAACTCCACAAAAGAAACAAGCAATGTCTTGAAACAAATCAAACCCACAAATACCTAAAAATCATATAGATCGTATAACTCAATGTTAACGATTGACGGAAAATTAATTGTTGATTGTATTGTAACAATAACGCTTCAAAATTATCCACCAGTTATAAATGAAGTAGACCTCACTTAAGAGATTTAGAATTAAATGCAATTAATTAAAACAACCCCACACATAATATAAAGCAAAAAATTACCAAACCGACTAAAACTTTTGACCAATCATTGAGGTTTTCACTATTCTATGAATTAGAAGTAATAAAGAACTTACCCAATAATTAATTAGAAGAATTAGCAGATTTGGAATCTTTGGTCGATTGAAAAAGAATTGGGTATTGATAGATTAGATTGATTGAAAAACGGATCTAAGGAATTAGTTAGGAACTTACCTAAGCTTAAGTTTGAGCAACATTTTTGTGATGCTTGTAAAATGGAAAAACAATCTCACGAGCACACGCTAGTCACACAAAGCTAATATATAGTCCACAACGACTAGTATGCTTAGAACTTCTCCATAAAGAATATCATTGGTTCATTTAACCGCCATATGGACCGGAGCTACAGAGGAAACCTATACACCTTAGTAATAGTTTTGACAGACTATCAAGGTACACTCGGAAACCAAGTAGTTCTTAAAACAAAACCGAAGCCTTCGATCAATTTGAAATATATAGTAGGAAAATACAAAACCAATTAGGATGTTCTATATTGTCAATTAGAATGGACCACGGTAGGGAATTTGATAATGAAGTGCAATTCGGAGAGTTTTGTAATGCCAACGGTATTATACATAACTTCTCAGCTCTACGCACTCTACAATCAAATGGCGTGGTTTAAAGGAAAAATAGGACACTATAAGAAATGAGTAGAACCATGTTAAATGAACAATCGTTACCGGTACAACAAAATATGGTGAACCCATAACACTTCACCCAATCCCTCAAACCGAATCCTAATTAGAGCCATATTAGGAAAAACACCTTATGAAATATTGAGAGATAAGAAACCTACTCTTGACTATTTTAGAGTATTTAGAAGCAAGTGCTTTATCTGAAACACCAAAGACTACCTTACTAAGTTTGACCCAAAGTCATACGTATGTATCTTTTTAAGTTACTCCGAAAATAGCAAAGCCTACATCATCCTAAACAAACACATCATGAAAATCGAAGAATCACTTAACGAGACATTCTCGGAAACTCCTCCACCCTCTAAGTACATCACCCTTGGTGGCATATGACTTAAGTGAAGAAGAACCATTAAGGTTACCGAAAAAAGAACCTCAAAAATGGAACATTTGAGGATGGAAACTTAGAAATTGATGTTGTAGTCAATATTAAGGAAATCTAGGAACATCCATTAGAAAAAGTCATAGGAAACCTTAACCAAAGAACCCTTAGGTCTCAACCCAAAATCAAATTAACTTCTTTTGTTTTATCTCCAAATATAGAAACCTAAGAATGTAATGAAGCCCTAAAAGGATGAAATTGGATAATCGTTATGCAAAATGAATTAAATCAATCATTTCAAACAAGTTTGTAGGAGTTAGTAACCAAAACCTAAAATATACTATCATAGAACTAAGTGGGTGTATATGAATAAGTTAGACAAGAACATGTTGTTTCTTGAAATAAGCTAAGGTTAGTCGTTCATGGTTATAATCAACAAGTGGGCATCAGATATGATAAACTTATACCTTAGTTTCTAGTTAGAGTTCTATTAAGGATTCTTATTAGCTTATGCTTGTGCTTTAGACTTCAAGTTATTCTAAATGGATGTAAAAATGTGCATTCCTAAACGGTTTATATTATCAATGAGGAGGTATCATGCACAACCTTCCGGATAAATAGACTTCAAAGAAAACCCAGATCATTTTAAAACCTCAAGAAAGCAAACAAGCACCAAACTCTTGGTAATGAGAATTAAAAGCTTCTCTTAATTAAACACGAGTACAAAATGGGAATGGTAGATAACACACTTTTTACTAAGAAGAAAATTTCAAATCTCGTCATTGTTCAAATATATGTCGACAACATTATATTCGGTTTGACTTGTCAAGACATGTGTGATGACTTTTCCAAAATCATGCATGACTAGTTCGAGATAAGCATCATGGGTGAACTTAACTACTCTTTGGACTAATACAAATAAAAAACAAAATAGAATATGGTATCTCATTTAAACATCACTTAAATGTAGCAAGGAAATCTTAAGAAATTTGGCTGAGAAATTCTAACCAATGAAAACCCCATGTCTCGGATGTTAAACTCACGATAAACAAAGAGTATGAGTCGTTAGATAGTACCAAGTATCGAGGCATACATAGGTAGTTTTCTCTAGCTAACGCAAGTAAGCCCGATATCATGTTTAGTATTTGCCTTTGTGTACGCTTCCAAGAGGATCCCAAACCTCTCATCTTGAAGCGGTTAAACGTATCTTTTGATACATTAAAGCACTATGTACTTAGATTATGGTATCTAAGGGGACCGCATGGAACCCATAGAAAAAAAAAAAAAAAAAAAAAAAAAAAAAAAAAAAAAAAAAAAAAAAAAAAAAAAAATATATGCCAAACCTCTAATCATGCGGAGACTATGTGGACCGAAAAGAGCACTATCCTTATTGTTCAGTTCATACGATGTTTCTAACATCGTGGTTTCTCGAAGAAAACAAACCGCTCCTTATGCCTATATCCACTGCCGAAGTCGAATACGTAAGCACTAGAAAGGCATGTCAACAAGCACTATGGATGAAACAAGCTCTTATCGACTATGACATTTGACTCGATGACGTCCCGATCATGTGTGATAATAAACGCGCATATGACCTTAGCAAAAACCCGGTGCAACACTCGCGGACTAAACACATCAAAATTCGTCACCACTTTCTTTGGGATAATATCTAGAAAGGACACATCTCTATCGAAAAAGTCCCGTCCGTCGTGAGTATCACCGACATACTCACCAAACCCTTTAAACGTGAATCGTTTAACTATCTATGTCATGGTTTAGGAATGATGGAACACATTTCATAATCGTTCTTCTTTCTTCTAGTCCGTGTTCCATTTCGTGTCGTGAAAACTTAGGTACTTCATCCAAAGTATTTTAAGCATTTTTAATTCGCGAAATGCAAATTAAAACGTCACTCCTTCTGTAAAATTTTTTGTCAAAAGTGAGTCTACAACCCTCTCTGGAGGGCGGCTCGACCCATATTGATATCGTACACGCCACTAGGAAGGACTTATGTCTATCATCCCATTTTTGTTAAACTCCAAAACAAACACCCCCTTCTCTCTAAGTACAGCGATGAAAACTACCCAAAACCCTCCAAACCATAAAATCAACCATTAAAACTCAAATTGAAGATCAAATCAACACCAACAATCAATCCTAACATCATAAATACCATTAATTGTAAGTCATTTCATCTATTTTCTTTCAAATTTGTGTCTAGGGTTCATGTTGAACAAGAATTCAAAATTGGGATTTTGCAATTTCTTATTGTATTCAATATTAACGACTATAAACCACATTGTATAACTACGAGCTTTCCCGTAGACATACGGATTTGCCTAAATAAGTGAGCTTGTCAGATTTCTGATATGAACAGAAACCCAATTTACTTTTTTGAAATTACTCACGTTTAGGAAGACCATAAAAATATTTTAATGCCTTGTTAATAGACTCTAAAAATGTTTATTCCATTCATGCATAATGATCTCATGACATCATTCAAAATATTTAATCATGAAGTATTTTCGACAGGGGGGGGGGGGGGGGGGGGGGGGGGTTGTTTGAGATGACAAAATTGAATAAGGAGTGTTTGGTTAACTCAAAAAGTTTTTGTTTTAGATTCAGTTATCGCAACTCCCCATTTATTGCATATAGCACACACTAGACATTTTTTTAAAAGAAATTTGAAAATTTAGAATAACACGTACTAAAATATTCATATTATTGTGATTAGGTGTAAAGAATGTCTCAAGAAGGACCTACCGAAAGCACAAAACAACTCACATTAAATATTCTCAAAATTGCCATATCTAAAATTGCTGTTGACCTCTGTTCATGAAGGAAGAGTTATTGACACAACTTTTTATTCCAAAGGACTCTTAGAAAAGAACCTACTCTAGTTGGATTACAAACTCTTTTCACCAAAAGGAACCTATTATCTAAAATTTTTGTAATAAGTTTTATCAAACATTTAAACTCACTCTAGTAAGTGATCTTTGGATCATATTATTTGAAATAAATGGGAAAATGTGTTGGTGCATCGTTTCGGGACTTTGGAACGCTACTTGATATTCCTTTTGAAGGACATTGTTTCACAACAAAGAATGGTCTCTAAAATCCATTAACAATCATAACACTACTCCAACAAATGATCCCCTCTATACCAAATTAACTCATCCAACCTCAATCATATACAACATAACTAAGAAACTTCAAACGAGTTCATAGTTCGCACTTGATGATCCATGCAAATCATTTGTGAAGAGTGTGTCCTTATCTCAAAGCGCAACATCTTCTCTAATTCTGAAACATCAATATGTACTTTGATAATAACAAAGATCTCTTGTGACATTGTGAAGCCCTATATGTATCTTTTGCATTACTTCCTCCACAATATTATATCTCTCTCACCTCATCATAAATCGAATCAATGATTTCAAGCATCGCCCTAATGGGATCTTGGCATACGGTCTTTTACTCTTAAAATTTCTCGACAAACTAACCGGGTACTCCCCAAATGATCATAAATACATCTCTCACCCAACACAAATGAATCTTCTATCTAACCTCTCAAATGAGGAATTTCCGGAAGATGTTCGGTGTGCCCATCATGATCATCATACATAAATTAAATGTAACACGATTACACGTTAGGACAACATTGTCTTAAAATTAACTAATATTATTATGACAAATTCTAGAACGTGTATAACTTCTCTTTAACAGTATCTTATGCGTGTCGTCTGCTCATATGTATCATACTAATTGATGATGGAATAGGCTAGATTAACCACCTTTGATTAGGGTCCTTGACTTAAACTAGATGGATTTCTTGGAAAATAGGATTTGGTTTGAAACTAAACCCTCAATAGCCTTCTCTAAATTCTAACCCCAAGCTGAAAAACTGGGAAGTTTGGAAATTTTTCCTTAAACCCCAGAAGACGCCGCACAAATACATGGGGCGGCCCCAAACATATCTGGGACCCGCCTAGAACTTAATGACCGTTAACATCAGGGATGGTGAACTTGTATGTCTTTCTCACTTTTCTGCATCTTTGACCATCCTTACACTAGACCTTGCTGGACTTTCTCTATTTAGCCAAATACTTATTGGCATCTCCATCTCCTAACACCATGCATTTCCATACCTTTCCTTTATAAAATCATAATCCTTCTCATTCATATTCATCTTATCTCTATCTCTTCAATCTTCCTTCACTTCTCATGTCTTCTTCTGGCCCTTCTCGAAACAATGGAGAAAGACATCGAAAGTCTATAATAGACACTTGGAGATACAATACTTTTCTACCCTATTCACCTTCTCTCTCACCCAAAATTTCGCCACCACACTCTCCTAACATTGTTAATCCTTCATCTCAAACCACTCAATCATAAAATCAAACTAGGGAGCAAATCGTGAATGAACTTAACCAACTTCATCACCTATCCAACATCATTAAAACCGAACTTCAAAATGTAGCAAATGCTTCTACATAAACTCCTCCGTTACCATCTTCACCATCAACAACCAAAATTCACCCCGCCAAAAATGACCAAGTCACATTTCATTTCGGTTTTTTTCATTGTTTCATTTACACCCAAACTCTCTTTCATAAGTTAAGAGGTGACATCCATCGACTTGAGTCCCTCCTTACTCAAGGTCATACTCTACCCAACAATTCTCAACCAACCTCCATCCTTTATCACCTCTACAGTAATGGACCACTCAGCACCGAGTTAAAGCATTTCCTAGACATCAAGAATCAACTAGTTTAGCCTTAGTTTAAAATGTCTCTCTATGTTATGCTCTTAAATCTAGTCTTGTAATATTCATACTTTCAACGTAGAATTTTGTATCTTAAGTATTAAGAATGAATGACTTTATATTATCATTATGGGTGATAATTGTATGAATAAAAATGTTTTAAGATATGGTTACTACTTTCTCTTCTATATAGCCAAAAATATATATGTCGTAAATTATGACTACTTGTAGAAATTTTCTTGCACATTGTAACTTCTAACTCGTTTTGTAGCAAAATCTCAAATTTCGATCCCTTGGTCCCCAAACGAGGGTGTAAATTCAAGGGGGAGTCCTTGCATCATTCGATTTCTTGTCCTTTCTCTCACTCCGAACAATCAACTCTTTTTGGATTCGATCATAAAGGAAAAAGAAATGGCTCATAACTCATTAATACCAATGCAAAATTTTATTTTTATCTAAAATGAGTTTATATTTTGTCGTCATCAAAAAGGAGGAGATTGTTTATATTTTTTGACTCCTCTACGTTTTTGAAGAATGAAAAAAATAATAAAAACATCTACGATAAAAAAAAACAGTTACTGTATTAATAGTAAAATTTCCATTTCGACGTAAATCACTTAAGGTATGTATAAACAAATCATTAAACATGATTAGTGATCAAGAAAATAATTTTTCTTAAACATTGCATTTCTACAAAAGTATTTTTAAAAAAATAAAAATAAACAAAATAAATTTATTTATAAAAAAATGTTGTAATTAATTAAAAAGAATTTGAAATATGATCATTTCCCCAAAATAAAAGGTTCACACGAGTTAACCTTCCCCACAAAAAGACAAAAGAATGGAACGTCTACCCAGGGCGGCCCCCTGATAGCAATAGACAGCCCCCAATATATTTGGGACCGCCGGAGAACGCCCACAAGAGACTTGGGTTTCTTGCTATAAATTACTGCAATTTCCTTATGTATAAAAAATAAACTTTTACACAAATTGTTATTAGATAACTTTCTCTCACGTGAAAAGACCTTTTTTACTCTCTTAAATCTCTTGATCACTAACATAGTTTTAATCAAGTTTAAAGTGATTAAATATCATCTTTTTAACCGTCTTCCATTCTTTTATTAGTGCACAGATAAGAACACCTCTATTCGCTAAAGAAACAAAGTGTTATAGATTAGTGATTTCTCCTCTATTCTTCTAAGATCCAAAACTCTATTTTCTTGATCTTGTGTTTGTGTGTAATATCAGATAGTTTAATACATCTGATTGAGTTAAACGTGAGTCGGTGAGTATTATAAGTCTTAAAATACATTGGTAAAGAGGTAGATATTGGTTCTAACTAAGATTATGACTCAAGAATTTTAGCTTAGTGACAAAAAATAACGTAAAGAACGTGTAAACGTTTTACCCCTCGCCTAAAGGAGATCTTGTTGACATAGTAAAATTAGAGTCGGATACTCGGGGAGTGAGTAGGGCCGAAGAGAAAGCTTGAGAACCACTATAAATCTTGGTGTTGTGGTTTGATTGTTCTATCTCTTACCTTTTATCTTTTACTTAATCATATATATAGTGTTGTAATGTGATTGTGTATGCAATAGTTAAATACATTTCTTGATCATAAATTGTAGTTTTGGATCTTTAGCATATAATTGCATCTAGTGTTTTTTATAAGCAAAGTTTTAAAACGCTAATTAACCGTAAACCATTTAACCATCCCCCCCCCCCTCTTCTAGTATGCCATATTTCTTTTGTATAATTACAGAAATTGTTCTTTTGTATTATGATTCAGCGTTGTTCAAACACAACTAATAACGAACAAGCTCATAAATCAACTTTGTTCAAATTCATACGTTACTATCAGATTCGGTAATGATCATGTTTGCCGCAATTATGGATTAATGAATATCTTAGATAGGAGGAATATCTTGAATATCTTCCTCGGTATACATGTAGAAGGACTTGGTCATATCTATTATTCAGCTAGATAAGTTTAATTTATTCGAATCTTCTGAAGTAAGCCTTCAAAAACACACTAGCTCATTCGCAAGCATAGAAGGTGTTGGACTAAGCTATCAGGGGTCTCGCAGCTCTAATCTCTTTACGACAGTATCACATAAAGAATGATTGAAGTCTTCTCTCATCTGTCTATTATCCAAAGACTCAAAAACAAAATCATGGTTATAGCATCGTCGTTTGTCTTACTTGAACTTTAGTACCATCAATTAGCATGCAAAATAAGGTTTTGTAAAAGGTTTACCAAAGTTAAAATATGCAAAAGATAACTTATGTTCAACATGTCAAATGGGTAAGAGCAAGAAAAAAACACATAAACCTAAAACTAAGCCAAGTACGAATGAAAGGCATCAGATGCTGCATATGGATCTTTATGGACTAATAAAGGTAGAGAGTATCAATGGGAAGAGATATATTTTGGTCATTGTAGATGATTACTCAAGGTTTACATGGGTAAAGTTTTTAAGGACTAAAGATGAGACTCCTGATGTGATAATTAAGAACCTGAAACAAGTATAAGTCAGTCTACAAGCAATGGTAAGATATCTCTATACAAATAATGACACATAATTTATTAATCAAACATTGAGGTCATACATTGAAGATGTTGGAATTACTCATTAGACGTCAGTTGCAAGAACTCCATAACAGAACAGCGTCGTTGAAAGGCGGAATCGGATTTTAGCGACGTTGCATGGACTATACTTATCTTTTCTAAATCTCCATTATTTTTGTGGGTTGAAGCTGTGGCTACTGTGTGTTACACTCAAAACCAATCTTTCATTCATACTCGATACAATAAAACACCATATGAACTATTTCATAACAGGAAAGTAGATCTCAAGTTTCTATCACTCTTGGTGCATATGTGTGATCCCAATCAATGAACGATGAAGATCTTCGGTAACTAAATCCGAAAGCAAATGACATTGGTAATTTTCATTGGTTATTCTCCCTCAAAGAAGGCTTATCAATCTAACAACAAGAGAACCTCATATTAAAATGGAAAAAAAAATCATGTATATTTGAGAACTACCCAAATGGTTTTTTGAACAATTTGGGTTTAGGACCCGAGCAATAACCATTGTCTATCTGACAGATAAGTTAGGACACAAAACTTAAATAGTAGCCTCCTGCAACATCCAAATAATCCACCAACTAAGAATGGATTTGGATATTTTTTGTTTCAACAAATGTTCAATGAGTACTATCAACATCACCAAGTGATGTAACTCCGACATTTCCGCATGCAACACTAGCACACAAGATTTAGCCAGGGAACTTCATCTACTACAACTGATCAGATGCACCATCTCCAAGTGACTACATCAAAACACTTAGCAATTACAACTCCAATCTAGGGATGCTAATGTTGAAGAGAAGGGTAAACATAAGTTATTAAAAAATCAGATGTCGAGTTTGACAGTGAAAATGTTTACAAATCACCATTTGCGCCTCTTGTAACTAGCTCTGCTGAATCATCATCAAGGATTGTAGATACTTAAAACGTCATGTTCATCGCTCTTAAGCATATTTTTAAAGTCAATTGGATGAATATGGGGGTGTGTTGAAGAATAAGGCTAGGTTAGTAGCAAAAGGTTATCGTCGGGATGAGGGGATTGACTTTGAGGAGTCATTTTCACCGGTTGCCCGTATATAAGCCATTTCATCTTCATCGCCTATGTTGCTCACAAAAATATAACGGTATATCATATGGATGTAAAGACTGCATTTTTAAATGGGATTCTCAAAGAGGAATTATACGTTAGTCAACCAGAGGGGGTTGTCGACCAAGATCATCCAAACTACATTTGTGATTAAAGAAATCATTATATAGGCTAAAACAGGAACCACGAGCTTGGTATGATTTGTTGTGAAAGTTCTTACTCTCTCAAGAGTTCAAAGAGGGTGCAGTCGATCCGACATTTTTTACACGAATGGAAGGAAAGAATTTACTTTTGGTATAAATCTAAGTTGATGACATTATATTTGCTTCCACTAATCCTATAATCTATGATAAGTTTTCTAAACAAATGACCACACATTTTAAGATGTCGATGATCGAAAAAATGTCATTGTTTTTAGGACTACAAGTTTCTCAAAATCCCAGAGGCATCTTCATTAACCAGTCTAAATATGCTCTTGAAATGCTTTAAACCATACAGTTTAAAAACAGTGATGCTATTGACACTCCCATGGTAGAGAGGTCAAAACTTGATGAGGATCAACATGGGACTCAAGTTGACCCTACTCGATATCGTAGTATGTTCGGCTCCCTTATGTAGCTCACAAGAAGTAGACCTCACCTTATTTTTGTTGTCTCCATGTGTGCACCGTACCAAGTAAAGCCTACCGAGAAGCACCTAACTGCGGTTAAACGGGTCTTTTTGGTACCTAAAAGGAACCATTCATATGGGTCTTTGGTATCTGGAGAACACCGTATTTGATCTAACAGCTTTCACAGATGCAGATCATGCAGGTTGCCAATATACAAGACTAATTACTTTGGGAAGTGCATAGTTTTTAGGGGAGAATCTAGTTAGTTGGCCGTCCAAGAAATAGAAGTGTAATGCAATCTCTACTACAAAGGCAAAGTATGTTACCTTGTCTGGTTGTTGTGCACAAATCCTATGGATGTGATCACAGTTGACTGACTATGGATTCGACTTCAACAAGATCCAGTTGTATTGTGATTCTAAGACTGCAATTACCTTATCTTACAACATTATACAGCATTCGAGGACCAAACACATTGTAGTTCACTACCATTTTATCAAAGAGCAATTTGAGAACGAACTGGTTGAGCTTTACTTTTTCAAGACCGCATACCACCTAGCAGATATTTTAACTAAAGCACTCAGAAGAGAACGCTTCGAGTTTCTACTCAATCGCCTTGGAATGCAGATCATACACTCGAAAAGCTCAAGAGTCTTGCAGAGTCCGATGAAGAGTAATTTAATTACTACTTCTTGTATCCTTTGTATCATATGTAAATATTTTATCAAAAAGCTCAAAAAGATTTTCTTTTTTTCTAAAATATTTTACAAAAATATAAACCATAAAAGAAAATATAAAATCAAAAAATTTAAAAACCAAAAAATAATCTTTTCGACATGTCTCTCGGCATCGATAATATTTACGATCCTGGAAATGTCATTCAATAATGACACGAGATTGTAAATAAAATTCGAACGAGAGTTTAAATGTTTCTAAAACATGTCTTATCTATTTTTCTTATCGTTTGTTATTAAATGTCAGATAACAACCAGGTCTTCAGTTAAAAGGAAAATGTACGCTTCAGTGCGTTTATCCTTAACAACGAAAAGAGAAATATTTTCGGTCTTCAGTTTATAAATCAAAACATTCAAAGTTTTGAAACTCAAGAAAAGGCTTATGTACAAATAAGTGCACAACCCGGGCTTTCTAAATAAGATAAGTGTACGTGTCAATGTATTTATCCTTGCACTAGACCTTGCTGGACTTTCTCTGTTTAGCCAAATACTTCTTGGCATCTCCATCTCCTAACACCTTGCCTTTCCATACCTTTCCTTTATAAACTCATCATCCTTCTCATTCATATTCATCTTATCTCTATCTCTTCAATCTTTCTTCACTTGTCATGTTTTCTTCTCGCCCTTCTCGAAACTATGGAGAAAGACATCTAAAGTCTATAATAGACACTTGGAGACACAACACTTTTCTACCCTATTCACCTTCTCTCTCACCTAAAATTTCGCCACCACACTCTCCTAACATTGTTAATCCTTCATCTCAAACCACTCAATCACCAAAATCAAACTAGGGAGCAAATCGTGAATGAATTTAACCAACTTCATCACCTATCCAACATCATTAAAACCGAACTTCAAAATGTAGCAAATGCTTCTACACAAATTCCTCCGTTACCATCTTCACCATCAACAACCATAATTTACCCCGCCAAAAATGACCAAGTCACATTTCATTTTGGTTTTTGTCATTGTTTCATTTACACCCAAACTCTCTTTCACAAGTTAAGAGGTGACATCCATCGACTTGAGTCCCTCCTTACTCAAGGTCATAACTCCCCCACAATTCTCACACAACCTCTCCTTTATCACCTCTACATTAATGACCACCCATGCTTGAGTTAAAGCATTTCCTAGACATCAAGAATCAACTAGTCTAGCCTTAGTTTAAAATGTCTCTCTATGTTATGCTCTTAAATCTAGTCTTGTAATATTCATACTTTCACGTATGAATTTGTCATAGTATTGTGGATGAATGACTTTATATCATTATGGATGATTTGTATGAATTATGTTTTAAATGGCTACTTCTCTTCTATATAGCCATAAATATATATGTCGTAATTATTACTACTTGTTAGAAATGTTTCTTGCACTTGTACTTTTAACTCGGTTTTGTAGCAAAATCTCATAAGTTCGATCCGCATGTTCCCCACCGAGGGTAATATCAAGGGGAATCTTGGCATCAACAGATTTTCTTTCATTCGCCACTCTTACAATCAACCTTTTTGGATTTGACAAAAAGGAGAAGAAATGGATCATAACTCATTAATAACATACAAAAATTTATTTTTATCTAAAATGAGTTTATATTTTTTCATCATCAAAAAGGGAGAGTTTATTTATACAAATAATGCCTAAAAACATTATTTATATTTTTCGGCTCCTCTACATTTTAAAGATGAAAAAAATGTAAAAACATCTATGATAAAAATAAACGTTTACGTGTTATTAATCGTAAATTTTCATTTCGACGTAAATCACTTTAGGTGTGAATAAACAAATTATTAAACATGATTAGTGATCAAGAAAATATTTTTTCTTAACCATTACATTTCTACAAAAGTATTTTTATAAAAATAAAAATATACAAAATATTTTTATTATAAAAGAAATGTTTTATTTAATTATAAAAATCCAAATCTGATTTTTCCCTCAAAATAGAAGGTTCCACACCAGTTTAAACATCCCTCACAAAAAGACAAAAAAGAGCGTCTGCCAAGGGTCGTCCCCTATAGCAGACAGGCCATAAGGCCCAAAATTATATTTGGGAACCGCCGGACCGCCCAAATGAGACGTTAGGATTTATCTTGTCTATAAATATTGTATTATTCCTTGTAGAAAATAGACAACTTAGCATAAATTATTCTGATAAATTTCACTCACTAAACCTTTACTAACTCACTCTAAAAGATCTCTATCAACAGAACAAAGTTTATCTTGTTTTAAGTGATCAAATCTCATCTTTTACCTTCTTCCTTCTTCTATCAAGTGCAAGAGAAAAACACATACGTATTCACAAGAAACAAAGAGTATAGATAAGTGATTTCTCCTCTATTCTTCAAAGATCCAAAACCTATTTTTTATGATCTTATGTTTGTGTGAAATATCAATAATTTATTTTAGTATAATCTGATTGAGTGTTGATCCTAGGTCTTAGTATTTTAGTCTTAAAATACATTGTGAAGAGGTAGATTGGATCTAAACCTAATATATGCCTCAAAGATTTAGCTTAGTGACGGAAAATAAAATAAGAGACGTGTAAACATTTCTCCGCCTAAAGGGATCATGTGACATAGTAAAATCTACAGTCGGTATACTCGGGGAGTGAGTATGGCGAAGAAGAGCATCGAGAAACCACTATAAAATCTTGGTGTTAAGTTTGATAGTTCTATCTCTTACCTTTCAACTTTTACTTATTCTTATATGAGGTGTTTTTTATTGTATTTTGTGTGCAAGTAGTTAGATACATTTCTTTTACATATTGTTAGTTGATATTGCATAATTCGTATATAGTGGTTTTTATAAGCAAAGTTTTTAAAAAGTCATAATCGGTAAACTATTCAACTCCCCCCCCCCTTTTTTAGTTTCCACATTTCTTTTTGTAAAGATTATAGAAATTGTTCTTTGGTATTTGGATTCGCGTTGTTCCAAAGACATGACTAGATGAAACGAACAAGCTCATGCAACTTTGTTTCCGATGTTCATCGATACTGTCAGATTCTGTAATGATCATTTTGCAACAATTAAAGGTTTTGAAGATCTTCATTTATGGAATATCTTATTTCTCGTATACTATGTAGAATGGACTTGGTCATAAATCTAACTTCACTAGAAATTTTGTGATTCGAAACTTAAGAACATTCAGAAAACCACATGCTTCATTCGCAACTTAGAAGGTGTTTGATCTGACTATCAGTTTCGCTGCATTTCAATATTTAAACACAAATTCCACTGAAGATATGATGAAGTCTTTTCCCATCTATTTATTATCCAAAGCCTCAAAAACAAAATCATGGTTATGACATCGTCGTTTGTCTCACTTGAACTTCAATACCATCAATCAGCTTGCAAATAGAAGTTTTGTAAAAGGTTTGCCAAAGTTAAAATATGCAAAAGATCACTTATGTTCAACAAGTAAAATGGGTAAGAGAAAGAAAAAATCACATAAACCTAAAACTAAGCCAAGTACGAATAAAAGGCTTCAGATGCTGCATATGGATCTTTATGGACCAATAAAGGTAGAGAGTATCAATGGGAAGAGATATATTTTGGTCATTGTAGATGATTACTCAAGGTTTACATGGGTGAAGTTTTTAAGGACTAAAGATAATACTTCCTATTTATAGTAAAAGAACTTAAAACAAGCATAAGTCAGTCTACAAGCAATGGTAAGATATCTCCGTACAAATAACGACACATAATTTATTAATCAAACATTGAGGTCATACAGAAAAGATGTTGGAATCACTCATTAGACGTCAGTTGCAAGAACTCTATAACAGAACAGTGTCGTTGAAAGGAGGAATCGGATTTTAGTAGACGTTGCATGGACTATACTTATCTTTTCTAAATCTCCATTATTTTTGTGGGTTAAAGCTGTAGCTACTGTGTGTTACACTCAAAACCAATCTTTCCTTCATACTCGATACAATAAAACACCATGTGAACAGTTTCATAACAGGAAAGTAGATCTCGAGTTTCTTCACGTCTTTTGTCACACTCCGTAAATTTCAGGTCAATATTTTAAACTTTTCCGATCATTATTTTTGAACTTTATACGTTACGTTTGAATCTGACAGTTTACCGGGAAGTCAAACCGCGTAAATCTGAAAAACATCATCGGGCGCGTCCCGGCATCGGTTATTAATAAATTTAGGCCTTCTATGAGATATTTTAACTTTTCTAAGTGTTTCGTGATTTTTAATCACTTCCGATATTAATTTTAGGGTTTTATCTTGTAAATTGCATTTTTTGCATTTTTGACCAAACTGAACCCCGGAAACCCAAAATCTTTTCGTGTAAACTCGAGTTATCATCCGACAAGCATTGTAATGCTAAAAATTTCATTCACCTCCCTTTGGTTGTCATATTGGACACCTAAAACCACAACAATGTCACCATACTTCCTAAATAAATAAAATGGCATCTTATTTTGAAAGCCCCACCCATGTGTGCATGCTAGATGAGAAAGTGACTTATGAGATGGTCACTCTCATGCACTCTTTACTAGTTGACCCTCACATGTGAGCTCTTTCATACTTTGACTTCATTTGACCTCAACATGACCAACTTATACATCTATGGTGAACCTTGACTTAAAAATTTGACCCATTTGGGTCCTTGTGGTCATGTTCGGCAAAACCACCAAGACACAAACACCATTGGGTTTGTCATGATTGGTCACATTGTGCACCTTAGAAAACCCTAAAACCCTAAATTTTCGCTCCCTAAAATATATCTCATATCACAACTTAGGGTATTCATTTCATTTCAAAGCCACCAACAATTTTCTTTTCTCTCCCTTTCATTCTTCACTCATGGCCACACTAACACCTCTAAGGGTTTCAAATAACTTTGAATTTCTTAGATCCAGACATTTATAAGATCAATTCCCAAGGTTTCTAAGGTAGAAGTCCAAGTATGGTTGTTTTGATTTTCAGTGGTTCTCAAGATTATAAAATTAGGGTTTCTAATTATATGGGGGAGTGGGTTTTATCGATCTAGTCATCTTGGGAGGTAGATCTTGTGACTTCTACTTTGTATTCCCTTCATTCTTGTAAGTATTTCTTGGTCACCTCTTGTTTCATTTCTTTGAATCTTATGAGTATTGTTCAAGTTTAAGAGTCCATGTGTTTGTGTTACTTTTATAAAAAGAAATGATAAAACATCTTGACAACTTTTATAAAAATGGAAGTATTATGTTTGTTGTTTTATAAGTTATGGTGAGATGAGTTGAAAAGTGGGTTGCAACAATAGAAATGAAGGGGATTAGTACATTTAGGTGTGGTTTTGTTGTGGATTAGTTGTGAAAACATAGATTAGCCTAGACTAGCACTATTGTGAAGTTTAGGTGGATTTTGGTTGCGTTTTTGACATAAAGAGCTTGTTGTCCCAAACTTGTTTTGAGATTTTGAGTGACCTAAAAATGTTTTCATTAGTCTAAAACTAGTTACTGAAAGAACCCCCCCCCCCCCCCCGCCTGTTTCGAGTAGATAGTTTTTCACATATCGCACTTTAAAATCGGACTTAAAACGCTACAGTTTATAGCCAAATGAAAATTTGAAACATTTTTCGACAAAACCGAATGAATAGTTGCTGATGTGAATAGTAAAATGGGTATTTGGACACTTTCGGACATTTTTGGACTTACTAAACACTAGCGAAACATATAGTAAACACATAATATAGTTAGCCATTGATAGGAGTCATTAACGTATTTTAGGAAAAGGCGATAAAGTACTAAAATAGTTAAGATTGGTAAAAAAACCTTAGCAGATCGGACCATTAAGTTAGCGATATATGGATAAGTAAGGCTCATTTTGACAACATGGAAACCTAACAAATAATGGATGGTATTAACGCGTCTTGAAACTAAAAACTTCCAGAAATAGAAACTATCTAAAAGTAGGTAATTTTTAGATAAACCGCCAACTTGAACGAAAAACTCTATAATTTTATTTATCGATACTTTATTAAACAAACTAAAGCACACACACATATGGATGTCCTGTTCCTTGAAGCGTGTCGTACAAGTTTTGGTTGATCGTCGTGTTACCTAAGACGCGTCATTTATTTAGGTCCGTTAGGACCTTCAGCTTTATTTCTTCTCGTTGATTATCGATTCACAACTTGCTATAAGGTGAGTTTCATAGCCCTACGTTTAACCAAAGTTTCAAATGCTTTAGAACTTTTGGGGTTGAGAAACATTGTTTGGCTTTAAATATAGACACAAGTCATAACGTGAGTTTTACATGTTTATGTGTTGCCTAAGTTTGCTTACAAACCACTATTGCGCGAACTATCATGAACCATTAGTCACCTATGGCCAATCGGATTGGTTAAGTGAGCGCGAATGAATAAATAGATCTATTGGGACTAATTACCCCTATCTGGTTTGGTCGAAATTAGCTTCGAACAAACTGATATAAGTCATTTTGATTGTGCTTTGTGTAGTCTTGGTTTGGGACACCATTAAGGGCAGAAATACTATGTGGCATGATATGATATGCCCTGTTTAGCATCGGTGTCATGAGCTTAGCGTATTAGTAAATACTTTTTTTTATGTGATGTTGTATCTGTTATAGTAGTCGCATACATTTTGAAATCTTGTGGTCCACTCTTGTACTAACTTAAACATATGATTTCACCAACATTATGTTGACGTTTTAAACATGTTTTCTCAGGTGCTTAACTTGGCTTGATTCTTGATGCTAATTGGAGTCTATGTGCTATGTGACTTCGCCAATTTCAAGACTTATCTATTTTATATACTCTGTTGTCTTTATCAAAACTTTTTTATGCTTCCGCTAGTATTTAATACTCTACAGATGATCGGTTGTAAAACTTAAATTTATTTTCTTTATTCAACGAGTACAACTATTTTTCAAACGTCCATGATTAGTGGTCGTTCTTTATTGCTTTGTGTTCGTATTCCGTCCAGGCCCCGTCTGGGGGTATGATAGATTGGTAATCAGAGCCAAGGTTATAGAGAACCAGGTAGTTATACTAGGTCTGGTCTATAACCAGTATGTGATCTTATGTGCCTCTATCTGTGCTTACATGTTGTCTATCCTTGCTATACATATATATAAGATTTCTATATATATTTGAGACTATTATATATTTCCATATTTACCTTGCCATTCATTTCATCGTTTCTTTATGCCTTGCATGGTTTCATATAAAGGAGATTTATATAAACTTTTGCTTGTGCAGATCATGGCAGCTTCAGCTATTGCTATTTCTTTATGCCTTGGTATCAAGAGCCACGGTTATAGAGAACAAGGTTAAAACATTAACTATAACTACTTTTTTTCCATCCAAGAAAGTCCTTCGTGCCACTATATCTCTCGAATAGTATGTAAAAGTACATAACTATTATACTATTATATAAAATAATTCTCCTGTTTTTTACCACGTTGGGTTGTTAACAGAGTTTTGTCTTTCTCCCAACCACCTACTTCCCGAGATTGAGGATGCTTTTTCCTCCAACTTTCGGACTTATATCTCTCGGCCTTCCCCTGACGATGTCCAGCTTCCACACAGGGGAAAAACTTATTCTAGCTTTTCGAATAACTCATTTGGTTTAGTTCCAATAGCTTCACCAACTCTTTCACTTTTTCATAATGACCCCTATATGAAGGTAATGCAAGTATATGATGCCATTAGTCCACCACAAGTTACTATTCCACCCCCAACTGTTGTGCCTCCATCTCCTGTGTTATCACTATCACCAATGTTTGATTCTCGAGATTTCTTTCCTCCCAAAGAGATTTGATATGTGTGAAAACACATATCCATTTTATATCAAAATAGGCCTTAAAAAGACAAATTTGTGCTTTAAATGCTTGAATACTGCTCATTTTGTCTTTATGATTGTGTTGGTGAGGATATTGCAAAAATCTCAAGAAAACGGTTAAAACCAGGCAAACACGGACACGGGAACGGAAGAGCACACAAAGAGCCGAAAGTTTTCTACAAAATGTCAAAAAGTCAGCAGTGGTAAACCCTTAGTCAACCCTTGGTCAAAATCACAACAAGACAAAAATCCCAAAGTTACCAAACAGTCCTTCATAAGTTTCTAAATTACAAAAATAGTCCCTAAAATAAACAGGCTTAAACCCCTTTTATATAACCTAAATCCTTAAGTTGTTAACTAAGCCCAACACCATCCCGTGGCCCAATTTCCTTATATAAACCCGAAGTCAAAGGTCCATACAAAGCCAGTCAAACACTCACCCCTTTCAGTTAAAAATGGCGCCAAGACATTTGTTACTGTTCATTCATCTTCAAGGTTTAACCATAGGTCAAATCAAAGGGCAATTGCAAATTAAGGGTGAGAATAGTCAATTCAAGTAGCAAAGTACAACATGGCAGGTTTAAAACGTCATTCAAGCATTCTATTGGTGGATACCCAAGAAGAATCACACGTGGATTGTAAGGAAACACAAGGGATGAGTAATTTACACTTGAGGTACACACAGAAGAAACACAACATGTCATGTCACGGATTGCCACGCTGGCAATCCGTGTGAGCTAAAAGATAATCCAAGGGCTTACTTTTTCATCTATTGATTGATAAGGATCAAGGCTAAGACGGGCGAATGGGAGCGTCTAATAATTTGGGCCAGAACCTTCACTGGCAGCTATTAAATACGCCTATCTAACTCACACACACGGTGGAGTTAGTTAGTTAGTTAGTAGATTTTAGCTTATAGCTTATTTTTAGCTTATTTACTTTTAAATGTCAATTTAATTCTTGTAATTTACCTTTTAAGCATTGTAATCCTTTAATCATTAATAAAAGTCAGCTTTCATTTCAATTCATGTTTTAATTTCAAAGTTTCATTTAAATTTGTTTTAGTTAAATAAGCTCTTAATAAGCTCTTAGTTCTTAATAAGCTACTTTGCTCTTAGTTAAGCTCAAAAAGCTTAACTAAGCCTTTTGGACTTTTAACTCACTCTATATTAATTATGATTCTAATTTTGGATGATATAGCTTAATTTGGAAGGCGTATGGACTTACTGGCTTATTCCCAAATAAGCCAGAGATTGTTAGATAAGCTCATTTTTTGTGCAATCGGGGCCCCTCCCCCTGTTTAAGCAAAGGACAAAGGTTCTTTTCTTCTTCTTGATTTCCAAGCTTAATTACTGTTTTAAGCTTAATTTATACTTATTGCTTAATTCTGCTTAAATCTAGCTTATTATTGCTTATCTTAGCTTAATTGTACTTATTATGCTTAGTTTATGCTTATTTAGTTTAAGAGTTAGCTTGAATCTCATTTTTAGTTATTTTTCTTCATAAACTGTTAAAAACACAAAAAAAATAGTAGTTAAGCTTATTTGAGCTTATTAGAGCTTATTAATTGTTTGATTTTGCTTATTTGACCTTAATTAGCTTAGTTATAAATCTGTTTTAGCTTATCTCAGCTTAATAAGGTTAGTTTTAGTTTTTAAGGTGAAAATCTAAATTTAAAGGAGTGTTTGGCATTAGGCTGTTTTTAGCTTAGAATAAGCTCAAATAAGCTCAAAGTTGGTGGTTAGGTTAGTTTTAGCCTAGATAAGCTAGGTTAAGTCTTACTTGATTATTTTACAACTTATAAGTAGGGCTGCAACTTAGTTTTCCTTTTTTATCAAAGTTTTTCTAAATTAGCTTAAGTTGCATCAGTCTTTTTCAAATAGCTTTTTCTTAGTCTTAATAAGCTTCAAAATATTTTTAAAAAGCTGTTTTAAGTAGAGTCTTAGGTCTAGTTTTAGGTTTAGCAAAGTTTATTAGCTTAAGATTCCATTTGGTGGCTTATTTTTAAGCCTAAAGTTAGTCAAGTGAGGCTGCACTAACTCAGCATAAGCTGAGTTAGTCTTATTAGCTTTTTGAGCAATAAGCTCACTTCCCCATAGTTTTTTCTGTTTCAATCTTTCTTTTTAAGTGCTTATCCATAGTTTAGAATAGCTTATTAAGATGGATGTTTGCTTATGTGCTTATTTCTTAGTTAGCAGTTAAGTGTTTTAAGTTTTTAGGAAAAATAAGTTTACTGTCTTAATAAGCTGTTAACAGCTTATTCTTTAAGTTTCATTAAAAATTTCTTTTATTAAAGTTGATAAGCACCAGCTTATCAACAACTTTGTTTTTATAAGTTTTCAAAAAAAAGGGAAAGTGGAAGTCGGGGGTGAGCAAGACTCGAACCCCCGACCTCAACACTCTCAACCTTTATAACACACACACTACCACTGCGCCCTTGGGTCTTATTCGTTATTCATTCACACTATTAAATCTTTATACTCATTTAGACCCAATAAGCCTAATAAGCTGTTATAGCTTATTTCGCAGCTTATTCAATAAGCTGTGATTATAAGCTTATTTTTCCTAGGTTCTATATAGTATAAGCTATTTTCTGTAATTTTTCTAGAATTTTTATAGTTCGTTTAGTATTTTTAAACATTTATTTTCATTTAAAACTTTAAAAAATCATAAAAAATAGAAAAATAATCAAAAAAATATAAATCTTTTTTAGAAAATTTTCTTTTATCATAAAGTTCATAGGAAAATTAGTTTTGCTTTCGTAGGGTCTAATTTGCAAAATTTCGTTTTTTAAAGAACGGGATTCGTTCCCGTTCTCGTTTTTCGTGTTTTAACGCTCATTTTAACTCTGTTTTTGTTCTAGTTTTCTTTAAACTTACTTTTTAGTCAAATAGAGTCATTTAAAAAGAAAAAAATTAAGTTAGGTTTATTTTTAGTAATTTAGGGTTTTTGACCTCCGTTTAGGGTCCCGTTTTGCGTTTTTAGTTAAATTTTAATTTCCCGTTCTTTGTCTTCATGCTTAATTGTTAGAATTTTTTTAAAAGTAGACAATCAAATCAATCTTTGTTTCCAATTCAAATCATTGTCCGAACATCAAACGTGGTTTCAATTTCACAAGTCGTTGGGGGATAACGACCCGGGAATCATACTTCCCGGTTTATATACGTATTATATTATATATATTTATGAAGATTTTCCTTTTTACCTTTGTCCACATATTTATTTATATATAAAAAGGGTTGAATTTACAACTAGTCAATTTTTGGCGCCGCTGCCGGGGAGGAGTGAAAGCGTTTGTCGTTTCGAAGCTTGATTATTTGTACTTGAAGATTGTGAATATTTACACTACAAAAAAAACCAAAAAGATAAAAACATTGTCTTTAATTATCAATAAAAATCAATCAAGTTGGTAAAAGAACACCAACATATAATACTTTCAACTGAAGTATTATCCATTAATAAGTTCCCGAACCAAAGAATCAAAAACTTACCTTTTGTGTCACTTGCGAGGTACGATTCACCTTTTAAAAGATAAACAAACTCAAAGAGGGGTATAAGGCGGGTTGTTCCTTGGAACTACGACCCTAAAGGAAAAAGGTTTTTAATAGCTTCGCGCTTTCCTATTCCTCCGCTCCTTTGTGCGTTTTTCTTTTCGAAGAGTTACCGAGAAGCTTGTCGATTATTAGGTTTAAGTTGTCTTATTTCGTTGTCCGTTATTAAAATAAATTGTGAATTTACTTTTGATAAACCAAAAAGAAAAAAAAATTAGAGTAAATTTTCTTTTTTAGTGCATGCGCACTCGATCTCAATCTCGTAATCTTCACCATCAACAACAACAAGCCCCACCGGCTTTTGTTGAACCTTTTAATCTTGAAGAACCGATTGAAAATCCAGCTCCTCCCCTAGCTCCGATGGATGATACCCGGACTATGGCTCAATTGCTCCAAGCACCCACCGAGGGGTACGAGGATGCAATTGTAATTCCTGAAATCAATGCTAATTTTGAGTTGAAGCATGGTTTGATCAATCTTGTTCAAAACAAGCAGTTTTTCGGACATGATAAAGAGGATCCACATGCTCACATCCGTTACTTCAATAAGATTACCTCAACGATGAGATTCCCGGATGTCCCGAGCACGTCAATTAAGCTTATGCTTTTTCCGTTTTCTCTTGAAGGTTCAGCCCGGATTTGGCTAGAAAAAGAACCTCCTCGTTCAATATTGACGTGGGATGATCTAGTTTCAAAATTCATTAATCAATTCTTTCCTCCTTCAAAAATGACAAATCTTCGAAATGAAATCATGAGATTTCAACAAAGATTTGACGAATTATTTTATGAGGCTTGGGATCAATTTAATGACCTTCTTCGAGCATGCCCACATCACGGATTCTCTGAATTACATCAGCTAGATACATTTTACAATGCGTTGAATGCTAATGATCAAGATTCATTGAATTCTGCTGCGGGTGGAAACTTTCTGGATAAGATGCCTCGTGAATGCTTGAGAATTATCGAGAGTAAATCCAAGGTTCGTAATTCACGAAACAAGGCAGTCGTTGCCAAAGTGAGTTCGAATTCATCTACTCCCGGAATTTCACCAGATGTTGCTGCCCTTACAACCGAAGTTTCTGAACTTAAGAACATGATGAAGACTATGCTTGTCGAAAAGCAAAGAGCCCAAGCTCCCGCACCAGTAAAAGCAGTTGAGCAGAGTTGTGTAACTTGTGGAGGTGCTCATTCGTATAGAAATTGTCCAGCCACAAATGGTAACATTTATCAGGACAACATTCAAGAATATGTCTCACAAGCTGCTGCAGCCAATTTTAATCAAGGCAATACAAATTTTAGACCTCCGATGGTTGCAAATCAAATCCGACCTCCTGGTTTTCCTCCGATTCAAAACAATCAAAACCGTTTTAATCAGAATCAAGGAAATAATTTCAACCAAAACCGAGGAACCAATTCCAATCAAAACCGTGGAAATAACTTCTACCAAGGACAAGTGTATCAACCTCCAACTAGTCAACCACCAGTTTACCAAGCTCAACCGTATCAAGCTCCTGCTCCTCAAGTGCAAGGTGTTTCAAAGACCGATTTTGAGAATTATGTCAAGGCTAATGATGCTGTATTGAGAAACATGCAAAATCAGGGCCAAGGTTTACAAAATCAAATAGCCAATCTCACGGACATGCTTTCCAAATTTGTCACTTCTAATACCGCCTCTACTTCGGGAACTCTCCCTAGTAACACCGTTACTAACCCGAAGGAGGACTTGAAAGGTATTACCACTCGAAGTGGTGTTGCTTACAAAGGACCCACGATTCCTATTACTTCTTCTCCTAAAGTAATGGAACGTGAGACCGAGGTCACAAAGGACACGATGCCTCCTACTAATAACGGAAGCACCGAAGACGTCCAACCTCCGGTTGTCCCTGTTGTCCATCATGAATCAATCTCTGAGCCCGTAAATGCTCCAGTTAGTGCTTCGATGCCTAACCAAAAAGCATCAATTCCATTTCCTTCAAGAAGAAATGATGAAAGACGTCGTGAAAAAGCTAACGACCAAATTGAGAAATTCTATGAAATCTTTAGAGATTTGAGTTTCGAAATTAGCTTTACGGATGCCTTGATGCTTATGCCAAAATTCGCCTCGACTCTAAAAACCTTAATCGGAAACAAAGAAAAGTTGAGTGAAATGGCTAGAACTTCATTGAACGAGAATTGCTCGGCGGTCATCCTCAACAAGTTAACGAAAAAACTTGGAGACCCTGGCCGATTTCTTATTCCATGTGAATTTTCTGGGATTAATACATGCAACGCCTTGGCCGATCTCGGCGCGAACATTAATCTTATGCCATATTCCGTATGGAAAAATCTCTCTCTTCCCAAACTAACCCCGACTTGCATGACACTAGAACTAGCGGACCATTCAATCTCTGAACCGATCGGTATCTCTGAAGATGTCTATGTAACAGTGGGAAAGTTCCAGTTTCCAACAGATTTCATGGTTGTAGATTTTGAGCCAGACCCCCGAGTACCTTTAATTCTCGGGAGGAGTTTCTTAAAGACCAGTCGTGCATTGATAGATGTATACGAAGGTGAAATAACCCTTCATGTTTGCAGAGAGGCCATCACATTTAATCTGGACCAAAATTCAAGATACACGGCTAATTACAATCATATGACGGCGAACCGAATCGACGTTATTGATATGGATTGTGAAGAACACTCTTAAGAAGTTCTTGGTTTCTCTAATGTGATCTCGAGTGGCAATCCTACTCCTTACTATGATCCAATCGTTTCTACTTCTTCTCCGACTTTAACTCCATTCGGGGACAGTGATTTTCTCCTTTTTGAGGAAGCCGACTCTTTTCTTGCTCTAGAAGATGATCCAACTTCACCGGAAGTTGATCCAACGTATTATGACCCGGATGGGGATATTCTTCTCCTCGAAGCAATTCTTAATAGTGATCCATCACCACCCCCTCCTAATCAAGGAAGCTATTTGCCAGAATTTCAAAAAGATCTTAAAATTTGTGAAACAAACAATGAAAAATCTTCAGTTAATGAGCCTCCCGAGGTTGAACTCAAGGACTTGCCACCTCATTTAGAATATGCATTTTTGGAAGGTAACGACAAGTTGCCCGTCATAATTGCAAAAGATTTAAAGAATGAGGAAAAGGCCGCTCTGATCGAGGTTCTAAAGTCCCACAAGCGAGCCATCGCTTGGAAACTTTCAGATATTAAGGGTATTGACCCAGAGTTTTGTACCCATAAAATTCTCATGGAAGAGGACTACGAACCGACAGTTCAGCATCAAAGGCGGGTAAATCCGAAAATCCACGACGTCATCAAAAAAGAGGTTGAAAAACTTCTTGACGCCGGATTAATTTATCCGATCTCTGACAGTCCATGGGTAAGCCCGGTGCACTGTGTACCAAAGAAGGGTGGCATGACCGTCGTCAAAAATGATGAAAATGATCTAATACCGACTCGATTGGTCACAGGGTGGAGAGTATGCATTGACTATAGAAAGTTGAATGAAGCTACCCGAAAAGACCACTTTCCATTGCCCTTCATGGATCAAATGCTCGAAAGACTCGCGGGAAATCAATACTATTGTTTCCTCGATGGCTTCTCGGGTTATTTTCAGATTCCCATAGACCCGAAGGACCAAGAAAAGACAACCTTTACTTGCCCATACGGAACGTTTGCCTATCGCCGCATGCCTTTTGGGCTATGCAATGCACCTGGCACGTTTCAACGATGTATGATGGCAATCTTCCATGACATGATTGAAAAAACAATGGAAGTGTTTATGGATGACTTTTCAGTCTTCGGGGATTCTTTCTCTACATGCCTATCCCATTTGGACAAAATGTTAAAACGGTGTGAAGACACCAATTTGGTCCTAAACTGGGAGAAAAGCCATTTTATGGTGAAGGAAGGCATTGTTCTTGGACACAAAATCTCTAAGTCGGGAATTGAGGTCGACCGAGCTAAAGTTGACGTTATCGCCAAGCTCCCTCACCCGACTACTGTGAAAGGTGTCCGAAGTTTTCTTGGGCATGCCGGTTTTTACCGACGTTTCATACAAGACTTTTCAAAAATAGCCCGCCCAATGACTCACCTGCTTGAAAAAGAGACTCCATTTTTCTTCTCAAAAGAGTGTATCGAATCCTTTAATACACTTAAAAGAAAATTGACCGAGGCTCCAATTTTGATTGCTCCCGACTGGGACTTGCCCTTCGAACTCATGTGTGATGCAAGCGACTTTGCAATTGGGGCAGTCCTAGGGCAACGAAAAAACAAGCATTTCCAACCAATTCACTATGCCAGCAAAACAATGACCGAAGCTCAAGTATTTTCTGTCTGTTTGATTTCTTTTGATTTCTTTTGGGTCATTTTGATTTCTTTTAACAAGCAATTTTTAAGTATTTTCTGTCTGTTTTTCAAACTTTTTAAGTCAAAAATTGGTTTTTACATGTTTTTCTAAAAACCTATTATAACATGTTGGACCAAAACAGGTTACATTTGCTTTTTAAGCTTAAGCTGTTAAATCCAGCTTTTTAGTTCATTTCTTGAGTCCATTTTAGTGTCCAAATGAATTTTGTAAAAACAGACTTGGGTTTAACTTTTGTCTCCACTTAAAAACAGTCAAAGTCTACTTATTTTCTTTTTCGTCAAAAGCTCCTTTTGCTTCCTAAAATATCATCAGTTTATTTTTGGTTTGTAGCATTTAAAAATTGTGCACAAGCTCATTAGGAGTCTTGTGTCCTTCTGTTTTTAACTTACATTAAAAATTTAAGCTTATTTTCCAACTATTTTTAAGCTGAGCTTTTAGCCCATTTTCTTTGCTAAAGCTCCCCTGTTGCTAGCACCCATTTTTTCTAGCCCTTTTTTCTTGGCCTTCCTAAGATAGGTTAGTTTAGATTTTTGTATTTTTAGAAAGGCCATAAGCTATTGTATAAGCCCTAGCAAGCACTAAGCCTAAGAGTCCCTTTAGAGTGCTTATTTTTAAGCCAAAAGTGACCATAGGGCCTGTTTTGCATGCAGTTTAACCCCATAGCTTATTTAGGTTTTCTAGCTTATATCTGTCTGTTTGATTTTGCTTATTTGTTGCTGCATTAGCTAATAGGTTAGTTTAAGCTTGTTATAGCTTATTTGATTTGTCTTAAGCTTATTTGGGCTTGCCCATTAGTTTGCTTATATTAGTCCTTAGCTAAAATAGTGTAGTCTGCCTTTCTTTTCTTTTGTGCTTATCTGTCTTATTTATGTGCTTATTTTTGATTTCTTGTGCTTATTAGGAGTAGAGTAGTAAATGTCCTAGCTTGTTTCACCTTTTTGCTTGCTTATTAGTCATAGAAAAAGGCTAACAGTTAGCCATTTTTAGCAAGAAAAGCATTTTAGTTTTTTTTGTAAGGTAAAATGTGCTTATTTAAGGGCTTATTTTAGTAAAGAAAAAAAGTGCTTATTCACAAGTCCTTAAGACTTGTGTAAAAAAAATTTGAAAAAAAAAGCAAAAAGGGGAGGGTGGAAGCCAAGGGTGAGCCTGAGCTCGAACCCACGACCTCTACACCCTCAACCCTCTTAACACACACTCCCTCACCAGCTGCCCTTGGGACTTTTTCAATAAAACTTTGCAAAACTTTATTAATATACACGTTTTGTCCTTTATAGCTTCAGCCCCCTTTTTGCTTATTACTGGCTTATTTAATAAGCCAGCCATCTTCATTTTATTTTTCCTAGATCCAGTATAGTATAAGCTATTTTTCAGTATTTTTTGGGAATTTTTCGTAAACTTTTACTATTTTTAATCTTTTATTTTCTTTCAAACTGTTTTTAATTCATAAAAAAAAGTCAAAAAAAATATTTTTCTTTTTTAGAAATTTTTTTTTATCAGTTTTCACTTAGGAAAAATAAAAAATCTTTCGTAGGGTCGTTTTTGCAAAATTTTACTTTTTAAAGAACGGGTTTCGACCCCGTTTTTTGTTTTCTCATTTTTAAGCTCGTTTTAACTCCGTTTTCAGTCTAGTTTTTTTTATTCTTCATATTTAGTCACATAGAGTAGATTAGAAGTAAAAACATCTTTGTAGGGTCAATTTTTAAGAATTTAGGTTTTTGACCCCTTGTTCGAGGCTCGTGCTCTCGTTTTTTTGTTTTATTCCATAATTTTAGGTTTTTCTTAATCGTTTTTGCATATTAGTAGATAATTTAGCTTTCTAATCCTCTTAATCATTATTACCATTCAAATTCCAACTTTCTGACTGTACCGATTTTCAAGTCCAGCCTCGTTGGGGATAAACGACCCGGAAATATCATATACTACTTCTCGGTTTCATTGATTATTTTTAGATTATTCTTATTATACATATTTTATTATATATTATATATATAAAGGTCTAGTTTAAATCTTGTCAAGAACTTACCAAGGCCTTAGCTAAACAAAGGCATAAAAGGCTCTAAGAGCTTATCAACAGCTCTAGCTTATCAATGATAAGCTAGTAAAGTCCAATGAACTCTTCCTTTGTAAGTTCATCATCCAAAAGCTCCAACAATCATAAGTAAGGGTACTTAAAGCTGATTTTAAGGTTTGAGTAGATTAAGGCTTATTAGAGCTCAATTACAAGCTTAGAGACTTGTAAGAGTTTGTATGAGTTTGTTGTGAGCTTATGAAACAGTAACAATATCATTTAAGAAAATAAGAGCTTAATAGTGAAAACGGCTTATAAGAACTAAACTTATGATTTTATTAATGATAAAAAGCTGTTTACAAGACTTGAAAATTGAAGTTACAAGAGCTTAAAAAGATGAAATTACATTTTAAATGAAAAACTACATAAGCTAATTAACTAAGAAAAATTATATGAAAAATATATCTCTGTGTGTGAGTGAGGGAGTCCTTTTATAGCCACCAGGAGAAACTTCTAGGCTCCAAAATCAGTTACACGCTCCTCTCAATCCCTGCCCTTCATTCCTCTAATCATTGGATGCTTCCTTAGAGCCGTTGGATTAGATTTAGCTCACACGGATTGCCACGGTGGCAATCCGTGATTGTGACATGTTGTGCTTCTTCTAAGTGTACTTCAAGTGTAAAAATCCCATCCTTGAGTGTTACTTAGCATCCAACGTGGCATGCCCTTTGTGGGTTTCAACCAATGAGAGCATTTGGATGACGTTTTACCCTGCCAACGTGTACTTTCACCCTTGAATTACCTAATCGTGTGGCCAATTTGTATTTGCCCTATGATATTAACCCTTGGTTAAACCTTGGAGATGATGAACAGTAAAAGGTTTTACCCGCCCTTTTTAACTTATAAACGGAGGGGGTTTGACTGAGGTTTTTGGGCTTTGACCTTGGGTAATAGTTAAAAAGGGTATGGGCTCGTTTGGGTTTGGGTAATAGTTAAAAAGGATTTGGTTTATGAATATTACCCGTTTAGTATTAGGGACCATTCATGTAATTTTGGAATTTATGAGGGACTGATTTGGGAATATTTGGATTTTTTGTCTTTTTGTGGTTTGACTTAGGTTGACCAAAGGTTGACTTGAGTTAGCTTTCTCCCGGCTCTTTGCATGCTCTTCCGTTCTCGTGTCCGTGTTTGTCTGGTTTTGACCGTTTTCTTGTGATTTTTGCTTTATCCGTACCTACACAATCACAAAGACAAAACAAGCAATATTCAAGCATTTTAAGCACAATTTTGTCTTTTTAGGGCCATTTTTGATATAAAACGGATATGTGTTTTCACACATATCAAAATTCCCAAACTAAGCGATTGCGTGTCCTCACGCAATATTATATGCCTTATAACTAAATACCTCAAAACTTCCCCAAACTAAACCTTTGAAAAGTAGCAAAGACTTTTGTGGGAAAAATTAAGAAATCACAAGTTATAAAACACCCCTATTTTCCCATTTTTCTAAAATTTTTCATTTTTTTTATTAATATAATTGAGATTATTTTGACTTTCATTATTTCCATAATTATTTGGGATCATAGAACAAGACGCATTTCGATCCGAGTATGCCCCAAAAAGGATAAATTCATCGTCCTCGACTTTTCACTTATCCAAACCAAGCTTAAAACAAAATCACAGCTAAATACCAGTAAAGATGATAACACTACTCATATTTGCAACTTGTGGACTTTTCACTCCCGATATTTATTATATCTTAAGTGAGTGTGCTATTATGAATTTCAACCATGCATCAACTTTTTGCAACATACTATGCTTTACGTTCCACCTTAGAATAATGAATTTGAAGGCGAGATCATCCCATGTAGCGACTTTCGTCTCTGAACATCCCAACCTTACGGCTAAGTGACCAGGCTTTTGACACCTCACAGAGACTAGTATCGGGACTCACGGACCTTAGGTTTCAAAAACTCTCAGGTTTCCCGGATATTCATAGCTTATAGAATAGTCAAAGTGCAAAAGCATATTTGAATTTAACAAAAAGAAGTCAATTTATTAATTTAATTTAACTATTTAGACATTTATTCAATTGTAACCCTCGACCTTTTAGAAGGCTGCAACATCGGTTGTGAGCCGGCAAGATGCAGCAAACTTTTATCAGTCTCGGACCGTTATTCTTACTATGGGCTTTCTTAAGAAGACTACCACATCGGTTGTGAGCCGGCAAGAGGTAGTAAACTTTTATCAACCCACAGCTTTTATTATTATATTTTATATTTTTTATCATTTTATCATCATTTTTTTATTTATATTTATTTATTTAAAGAAGACTTCTTTTTGAAAAATTTAAATCTTTAGAGATTTGAGTTTTGAAATTAGGTTTACGAATGCCTTGATGCTTATGCCAAAATTTACCTCGACTCTAAAAACCTTAATCGAAAACAAAGAAAAGTTGAGTGAAATGGCTAGAACTCCATTGAACGAGAATTGCTCAGCGGTCATCCTAAACAAGTTACCGAAAAAAATTGGAGACCGCTGGCGATTTATATTCATGTGAATTCTCCGGATTAATACATGCTTCGCCTTGGCCGATCTTGGCGCGAGCATTAATCTTATGCCATATTCCGTATGGAAAAACTATCTCTCTCCGAACTACCCGACTTGCATGACGCTTGAACTAACGGGACCGTTCGATCTCTGACTGATCGTAATCGCCGATGATGTCTTTGTACGGTGGGACAAGTTATAAATTTCTAGCAGATTTTGTGGTCGTAGATTTTGAAACCTGACCCATCGAGTACCTTTAATTTCGGTAGGGAGTTTCTTAAAGGACTAGTAGTGCATGATAACTGTATTAGAGGTGAATACAGCCCTTCGTGGTGACAAAGAGGCCATCCATTTATATGACCAAACTTCGAGATACACGGTACTTAAATCTTATGGACGGCAAACCGAATTTGACGTCATTTGATGGGCTTGTGAAGAATACTCTAAAGAAGTTCTTGGGTTCTCAATGTGATCTCGAGTGGCAATCCCTCATTATACTATGATCTATTGTTTCTACTTCTTCTCCGACTTTAACTCCATTCGGGGACAGTGATTTTCTCCTTTTCGAAGAAGCCGACTCTTTTCTGGACTATAGTGACGATTCCAACTTCACCGGAAGTTGGTCTCCAATATAATTATGACCATGATGGGACTTCTTCTCCTTGAAGCAATTATTAATAGTGATCCTTACACCCTTTCAGAACCAGGAAATTATGCCAAAAATCAGAAAAAGATCTTAATTTTGTGAACAAACCAATGAAAAATCTTCAGTTAATGAGCCCCTGAGGTTGAACTCAAGGACTTGCCACCTCATTTAGAATATGCATTTTTGGAAGGTAACGACAAGTTGCCCGTCATAATTGCAAAAGATTTAAAGAATGAGGAAAAGGCGCTCTGATCGAGGTTCTAAAGTCCCACAAGCGAGCCATCGCTTGGAAACTTTCCGATATTAAGGGTATTGACCCAGAGTTTTGTACCCACAAAATTCTCATGGAAGAGGACTACGAACCGACGGTTCAGCATCAAAGGCGGGTAAATCTGAAAATCCATGACGTCATCAAAAAAGAGGTTGAAAAGCTTCTTGACGCCGGATTAATTTATCCGATCTCTAACAGTCCATGGGTAAGCCCGGTTGCATGTGTTACGAAAAAGGGTGGCATGGACCGTCGTCAAAATTGATGAAAATGATTTATACCGATTCGTTGGTCACAGGGGAGAGTGTGCATTGACTATAGAAAGTTGAATGAAGCTACCCGAAAGGACCATTTTCCACTTCCCTTCATGGATCAAATGCTCGAAAGACTCGCGGGAAATCAATACTATTGTTTCCTCGATGGCTTCTCGGGTTATTTTTAGATTCCCATAGACCCGAAGGACCAAGAAAAGACAACATTTACTTGCCCATACGGAACGTTTGCCTATCGCCGCATGCCTTTTGGGCTATGCAATGCACCTGGCACGTTTCAACGATGTATGATGGCAATCTTCCATGACATGATCGAAAAAACAATGGAAGTGTTTATGGATGACTTTTCAGTCTTTGGGGATTCTTTCTCTACATGCCTATCCCATTTGGACAAAATGTTAAAACGGTGTGAAGACACCAATTTGGTCCTAAACTGGGAGAAAAGCCATTTTATGGTAAATGAAGCATGTTCTTGGACACAAAATCTCTAAGTAGGGAATTGAGGTCGACCGAGCTAAAGTGTGACTTATTGCCAAGCTCCCTCCCGTCTATCGTGAATGGTGTTCGTAGTTTTCTTGGGCTACGTTTTTTACGACGTTTCATACAAGACTTTTAAAAATAGCCGGCCAATGACTCACTGCTGAAAAAGATACTCTATTTTTTCTTCTTAAAGGGAAGTGTACTCATCCTTTAATACACTTAAAAGAAATTGACGAGGCTCCATTTTGATTGCTTAGAATGGGACTTGCCCTTCGAAACTCTGTGTGATGCAAGTGACTTGCAATTGGGGCGTCCCTAGGGCAGCAGAAAAAACAAGCATTTCAACCAATTCACTATGCCAGCAAAACAATGACCGAAGCTCAAGCACACTACACTACGACCGAAAAAGAATTACTTGCCGTAGTGTACGCTTTTGAGAAATTTCGGTCATATCTCATTTTGTCCAAGAGCATAGTGTATACCGACCATTCTGCTATAAAGTATCTCTTCACTAAAAAGGATGCTAAGCCAAGACTGATGCGGTGAGCTCTTTTGCCTCACAAAGAATTTGATGTTATCATCCGAGATAAAAAAGGAGTAAAGAAACTGGCCGCCGATCATCTTTCCAGACTTGAGAACCCTCATCAAGATAAACTCGAGAACAAGGAAATCATGGAAATATTTCCTCTCGAAACTCTTGGATCGGTTGCTCTTCGTGTTGTTAGTTCCCCATGGTTGCAGATTTCGTAAATTACCATGCGAAGAATTTCATTGTCAAGGGAATGTCATCACAGCAAAAAAACAAATTTTTCAAAGATGTCAAACATTACTTCTGGGACAACCCCTTCTTGTTCAAAATCTGTGCAAATCAAGTGATCTGGCGGTGTGTGCACGGCAAAGAAGCTCTCGACATACTCGAAGCTTGCCACAATAGACCCACCGGGTTACATCAGGTGCAAATTCACGCCAAAAAGGTCTTTGATGCCGGATTCTTTTGGCCTACAATTTACAAAGATGCACACGAGTTGGTTAAAAATGCGACTCGTGCAACGACAAGAAAAATTTCACAAAGGTGTGAGATGCATTAAAATTCCATCCAATGTTTGTGAAATCATTTAAACGTTTGGGGCACATAGACTTCATTGGGACCTATTCCATCATCAAAAGGAAACAAATACATACTTGTGGCTGTCGATTACCTGTCAAAATGGGTTGAAGCGAAAGCGCTCCCCACCAACGACGCCCGAGTAGGTTTGTAAATTTCTTTAAATCTCTCTTTGCCAGATTCGTGCACTCGTGCCATCATCAGTGATCGTGTACACCATTTTATTGCAATGGACCAGTTGCAAAGGTCATGCTTAAATATGGAGTACTCATCGTCTCTCCACGGTACTCACCCCAGATAAGTGGGCAGTTGAGTATCGAATTGTGGATTAAAAAGAATTATTGAAGGACAGTTGTCCGGATAAATTAGTGCCTCTTGGATCGGACAAAACTCATGACGCTCTCTAGGCCTTCCGTACAGCGTACAAAACACCCATCGGGTGCACTCCGTACAAGCTTGTATATGGAAAGGCATGTCATCTGCCGATTGAGTTGGAGCACAAAGCTTACTGGGTCCTTAAACATGCAAACTTTGATCTCAAGACCGCTGGAGACCAACGCAAAGTTCAACTCAATGAATTAAGTGAACTGCGTGATCAAGATATGAAAATTCCTTTGATTTACAAAGAGAATACTAAGAGGATTCATGACGCTATGATCAAACAACCGTGTTTTCAACGTTGATGATCAAGTCCTCATCTTTAACTTAAGATTGAAATTACTCTGCAAGTTGAAAATCCGCTGGGTTCAGGGACCCAATTACCATTGTTCAATACTTTTCGTATGACACCTTTGAGTTATCTCAAAACTCCGGGCCAAACTTCAAAGTAAATGGTCATCGTCTGAAGCACTACTTTGGAGGGGATGTCTATGCTATGAATATCCTAGATCTCCAAACTTTCCCTAAGGATAATTAAATTCAGGGATTGGGTCAAGCTAAGTGACCCTAAACAAGCGCTTCGTGGGAGGCACCCCATGCTTATCCTAGTTTATCCGTAGTAGTAGTATGCTAGCTATGTAGTAATGAATAAGTGTGTTGTTGTTGTGAGGAGGCTTGCCTCTTTCCTTTTCCGTGTTTTGTATTTTGTATTGTATGTTTAGGATGTCCCGGATTTTTGAAGCCTCTCGTGCTCGCGGTTTTTGTCCTTCGATCACAAGAGCTTCAAATCCTCAGCTTCATTTTGGGAATCCGATATCCAAATCTTATCGACTAACGTTTATCTTTAAGCATAATTCATAAACGGCTTAGGATTTGCGTAGAGACCCTTCGTAAAAACATTAAGGACAATGTTTCATTCTAGTATGGGGGGGATCTTTTATTTGATTGTGCCTGTAGCCGTTGTTTTCACGTAATCTCGTTTTTACCACCAAAATTTCAAAAAATTTAAAAAATTTCAAAAACAAAATAAGTGTTTTATAACAATTTTGACTTTCCTGCTGGTAGAAATAAGAGAAATTTTGACTCGGATCGAGCGTGTTGAGCTTCTAGCTTATTTAGACTAAGCGTTCGCGAATATTCGCGAAGAACGAAAAATGATAGTGTTAATTATGAGTGGGATGCTAAACAAGGATTATTTGGAAATCTTAAGAGCTCATGTGTGTAATTTGTGCTTTTTCTCCCATAAGCTCTTAACCTGATTAATATACGTGCTACTTTTGGAGATTAAACTTAAATCAATAATTTTTATGTAGTATATAGCAAAAACTTTAGCCTTAGTTCAAATTTATACTTGAATTTTTCAAAAAGACGTCTTCTATTTATATATAAATAAAATGATGATGAAAAAATAAAAAAAATACAATAATTTAAACTGTGGGCGGATAAAGTTTGCTGTTCTTGCCGGATCACAACCGTTGTTACAGCCTTCTTAAACGGAAGCCCATAGTAAGGAATAATAATTTCCGAGGAATTGATAAAGTTTGCTGCATCTTGCCGGCTCACAACCGATGTTGCAGCCTTCTAAAAGGTCGAGGGTTACAATTGCATAAATGTTTAATATTAAGTGTGAATTAATAAATAAAAGATCTCTTTTTGTTAAATTCAAATATGTTTTTGAACTTTGGCTATTCTATTTTATAAGCTATGTGCATACCGATACTAGTCTCTGTGGGGTGTCAAAAGCCTGGTCACTTAACCGCAAGGTTGGGATGTGGCCGAGATGAAAGTCGCTACAATGGGAATGATCTCGATTCAAACTTATTATTCTCGGTGGAACGTGAAACATAGCATGTTGCAAAAAACGTTGATCCATGATTGAAATTCAAAAAATAACTCATACACTAAGATATAATTATTGTCGGGAGTGAAAAGTTTACAAGTTGCAAAGATGGTAGTGTTAGCATCTTAACTATAATTGACGGTGATTTGTTTTAAGTTTTGGTTCTGGAATAAATGAAGTCGGGGACGATGAATTATCTGTTGTTGGGGCTTTCTCGATCGAAAATGCATCTTGTTATATGATCCCTAAAAGTTATAAAATAACGAAGTCAAATGTTTAGTAGTTGTTTTAATATGAAAACTACAAAAAAATGGAAAAATGAAATAATACAAAATACAAAAAATATGTGTAGGAATATTGTATATATTAAATTGGTAGAAACGGGGCTTTTCGAAACTTTTTGAGTCTTTTATTTCCCTCGATGAACACTTAGCTACTTGTTAGAGGTTTATTGTAGTCGAGAGGGATCAGAGATTTCTAGTTTTCTAAGTGCTTACTTCATGCATTAAGTGAGGACCGACAATGTCTTATATGGGGGGCTAAAAAGGGGGACTTTTGGTATGTGTTTAATTACATCATACCTTTCACCATTAAATTCGGACTTATATGACCCAAAGTACCAAAATACATTGTTATTTGTATGTTTTCACTTATTTTGTGTAGGAAAGGATATACGAGAAAGGTCGAAAAAAAGCAAAGCAAATAAACGAGACTAATCGAGCACGGAATGGAAAAGCGTGAAAAGACAAAGTCAAATCAAAGCCAAAGTCAACAAAAGTCAAAGTCAACCCCGCCAAAGTCAACAGTCAAAGCCGATGCCGGGAAAGCCCATTAGTTTATAGCTAGAAGACTTAAAAGCCCGTTTTGATTAAAACAATTCCCTTTAAAAGCCCACAAAGAAGTTGAGGGGCCTTTCCTGCCAACTCTTGAAACTTGTACCACACAAGGACTTCACTTGCAAGAGTAACATATCACTGTGAAGGGTCTTTCCTGCCAACTCCTGAAACGTGTACACAATATGGCTTAATTTCCAAACGAAACACAAGACTTGAGGGGACCTAACTGTTACACACACCAAACTTCACCCTGACTTAAACTACTGTATATCTTCTAAATCATTTCCCGCCCAAAACCTGTGCCATCACTTTCACCTCATTTCCTGTTTACTTCCCTCCAAAAACATCACCATTAATCACCACACATCATGGGTTGAATGCCACTGTGGGCAATTCCCAAACAAATTCTATGGGCAACGGAAATCAACGACTTTGATTATTCGGATTGGCGTGAAAGCAAAGATTAAGGGCCAGATTGGACTTTGGAGTCTACACACAAAACAAACACACTTGTGTTCCTATCTCAGCAAGGAAACACAACCAAGAAGAGGACAAAAGAAGAAGGCAGCCAAGTCCTTAGTCGTTTTTGTATAAATAGGTCTATGTGTAAGCCATTTTCAAGGGGAAGTAGGGGTAGAAGTAGTTTAACTTGTCTTTTTAATACTCTCCAACTTATTTTTACTTAATTGTACTTTAAATTCCAAGCTTTGTAATTCTCCTTTTAAAAGTTAATACAAATTCAAGTTTTCAAGTTATATTACATTCTGTCTTATAAAGCTTAGAGTACTCAGGTCATTTCATGTTCACAAAGTGATTTCTATAAGCTCCTTAAAGCTTATACAAGCTGTGTTATGCATTAAAACTTTTACAAAGTTTTCTTTTATAAGTTACTGTTAAGAAAATAAGGATTTAAAAGGAGCATGCTATGTAAAGATGGCCATGGTGTTTTGAGCTTTTCGGTAAGCAATTGGTTCTTGTTTTTAGCTTTTGGGAAAAGCTAATATCATTGCCAAAAGGCCAGGATCCTTGTAAGTTTCTCTTTTAAATTTTGGCTTAATTTCACTGTAGCATAGCTTATTTTCAGCTTATTTATGTCTCTTTGTGCTTATTTGTGTTATCTTATTGCTCATGTTTGCTTATCTTTGTTTGTTTGCTAACTATTTTTGAAAAACATAGATTAATCTTTTATTAATTGTTTTAAAAAGGTGTTTTTAAAAATCCTAAGGGGTGTTTGGCATAGTAGGTCAAACGGGTCATTTTGGGATAAAAAACATTTGGGTCAGTTTGGTTAACTTTGGTAAGCAATTTTGAGTGTTTTTAATCAGTTTTAAAAAAGATTTCTAAATCTTAAGGGCTATGTTTAAGTTTTCTTTTATAAGCTATTTTGAAACTGTCATGATAAAACAATTTACATGATGCTTATTTGGCAAGTCTTTTTAATCCAACTTTGAGTCTTATGTTTTTATCATTTTGAGTAGCTAAGAGTCCTTTTAAGTCTCCTTTTCTTTTGATCAATCTGTCAACCTTTTTTTAGTGACTTTTGCTACAAAACTGCCCATTTTGAATCACCATTACCAGATGGTTTAAATGGGTGTTGGATTCCAATTTTTTGCAAACAAGCTCTTTAAGAGCTAATGTCCATCTGTTGTAACTTGAACTTTTGTTTTGAGCTTATTTGCAAGCTTATTTCTAAGCTCACTTTTGTCCCTTTAAACTGTCAAAAACCCTCCCCTGGTGCAAAACAGCACCCTTTGGTGCCCTTTTCATTGCTTATTTTTGATCCTCACTCTTAGTTCTTGGCTTTTATAGAGAGCCAATAAGCCCCTCTATAAGCTTATGTAGGACATTCACCTTAGGAGCCCCTTTAGAGTGCTTAAAATTAGCCCCTAAGTACCCATTTTGACTAATTTGGTGCATTGCTTAGGCTTGACTTATTTGTGTTTCTGGCTTGTTGGCTTAATCTTTATTTATAGATTATCTACGTTTTAGCTTGCCTATTTAGTTTAGATACTCATCTGCCTTAGCTAGGTTCCCTTTGCTTTAGCTTAGTTCCCCTTATAAGCCCCTAGTTAGCTTATCCTTTTTTTTGCCTTAGCTTTAAAATAGTTAAGTCTGCCCTCCCCCCCCCCATTTTTGTGCTTATTCACTTCATAACTGTAGAGTACGTTTAGCTCATCTAGGATATAATAACATTGATTAATATAAAGCACAGCGGAATAACAATAAGAACATCAATGTTATGAACAAGGTTTTTCTATTCATACGATTTCCATATTGCCCCAACTATAACTTGGGGCTACACCAACTACTATGGTGTACTAACTAACTAACTAACTAACTATGGTGTACACACACACACACCTTTACTATTCGACTCTCATCAGTCGATGTTTCTATGGATTAATTAAACTACACGTCTATGATCTCTTTATATAATAGAGACCATAAGACGTTACAAAGAATTCTAATCAAACACATTAATGCTATTAATTATCATTAAGTCCATCATTAAGTTACATCTTGTAACTTCCCAATCATTAAGTCCATCATTAAGTTACATCTTGTAACTTCCCAATCTGTCGATTAAGTCCTTCTTGTTTCATTCTTTTTATTTTTTTTTTTTTTTTTTTTTTTTTTTTGTATGTTTCATTCTTTTGTCTTTTGTCCCTATTCAAATCTATAATTCCCAACAATCTTCCCCTATTTGATGATGGACAAACAAACAAAGTCGTGTACGAACTTCATCATAAAGCCAAAGCTTCCCCTGAAGTTGAGATGTAATCATCTCCCTGAATGAAACAAAATCTTCCTTTGTAGATAGCTTCCCCTTAACTTATGATCATGCCACCACACATAATAAGTTGCAAATCAATAAACCTGTAATTCTTCTTCCCATTTTGTAAATAATATAATGGGGTCTTTGTAGAAAATGGCATCCTTGGATCATAACAGCTACAAACCATATACCACACTACCAATCCATCCTTCCAATACTCAAAATACCCTCCATGAAGCATAATACGAAAAATGACTTTGAGCAGTAGAAATATAAACTAGCAGTAGTAATAAAGATTAGCAATAGTAACGAAACACTTCCCTTCAAGTGGTGCATGTAGATGGTTAAACATTTTAACAATAAGCTTCCCTGAAAACCTTTTGGTTTCACCATCTCTTGATTCTTGAACTTTGTAGGCTTATGTAGTGATCATGATGAAGAAACCGAGTATAATGAATTTGATGAAGAAGTTGAATATTCAAACTTGTGTCTTATATCTTTTTTCACTATCCACGTGATGTCGAAACTCTTATACCAGATCAAATATATGTAGACCGCAACTCTTGAAAAATCCTAATCTTCTATGAGACAATGGACTAAAGTGATAGCAAATGTGAGCATTGAGCACCTTAAGAAAAATCACACGATCTTTGCTAGATTCGTCAAGTCTTCGTCACTACGTTTATAAGCTACGAAACAGTTTCCTCACTGCTTAAAGGTTTGTTAAGAACAACGCATCTGTGAAATCACTACATATCAAATAAGTGTTAACTCAATCATCTTAGTATTCACCTCTTTAATATTCTCAAAAACGACCATTTAAAATGTTTAAGACATTTAAAAATCAATCGTTAACCTTCCCTTAACAAAAGCATTCGAGATCCAATCCATCCAAAAACCAAAATTCATGAGTACTAACCCGTTATCTGATAAAGCAAGCAGTAAGTTCTTAGATATCGGATAACACTAGGGTACTTTCATAAACAGAGTGGAAATTTGATCTTTTCAGCAGTACTTTGATAAACGAGCAGTACTGTTAATATAGGGGAGGAGTACTTGAAGAATGAATGAGAAGTACCTTCGAAAGTTCACTTCGAGCCTCGAACTGTACTTTCCATAAACCCAAGCAATAATCAATGATTCTTTTAAAATCATGGCTATCATCACATACAACCTGCTGTAACATTCATTATCTTCGCCAACATTGAACACCTGAATCCTAGATCGAGACGCAAAGGCTTGATACCACTTGTTAGAGAATCGTTTAAGCTCATCTAGGATATAATAAATTGATTAATATTAATGCACAGCGGAATAACCATAAGAACATCATGTTTATGAATAAGGTTTTCTATTCAAACGATTACTCTATAACCCTAACTATAACTTGGGGCTACACCAACTAATATGGTGTACATAACTAAAACTAACATAACTAACTAAACTATGTGTACACACACACAACCATTTTACTATTCGATCTCATCAGTCGTTGTTTTCTATTGGTTGATTGACACTACACGACTATGATCTCATTTATATAATTAGAGACCATAAGACGTTTCAAAGAATTTAATCAACACATTAATGCTAGTAATTATCATTAAGTCCATTTTAATGTTACATCTTGTAACTTCCCAATCATTAAGTCTATCATTAAGTTACATCTCGTAACTTCCCAATCTGTCGATTAAGTCCTTCTTGTTTCATTCTTTTGTTCTTTTGTCCCATCAAATCTATAATTCCTAACAATAACTTTAGCTTATTTTTATCTGCATTAGCTTATTAGGATTAGGTTTGTACTGCCATTGCTTATTTACTATTTTCTTTGCTTATTTTGTCTAAAAATCCATAAAGAAAATAACATTTGAGCCTTGTGCTTATTTTAGCATTTTGTCTGTCCTTTTTGCACTTTTCCAGCTTATTTGTTGGTTTTAAGAAAGAGTGATAGTTATGAAAATTGCTTATCTTGGTGTGCTTAACAAGAGTGTGTAAAAAAAGAGGTGTAAAAAGCACTGTAGCAATACAAAAAGTGGGACTCGAACCCCTCACCCCTCGTCAACAGACACACTCCTTACAATCACTGCGTCATTAGCTCATCCACTCACTTCTTGCAACATTAATTATTTAAGCTCTCTTTTTTTTAGCTTTATCAGCTGTTACTGCTTATTTTGGCTTATTTATAAGCCAATTTTTCCAGCTTTCATTTTTCTTAGATAAAGCATCTTTCAAGATATTTTCTATATTTTTTTGAGATTTTTCTAAAAACGTTTAGTATTTTTTATAATTTATTTTCTTTTAAACTGTTTTCAATTAATAAAAAATTAAATAAAAATCAAAAAAATATTTTTCTTTTTTAGAAAATTTTCTTTATATTTATCATAGGAAAATAGAAAATCTTTCGTAGGGTCGTTTTTGCAAAATTTTACTTTTTAAAGAACGGGTTTCGACCCCGTTTTTGTTTTCTCAATTTGGGCTCGTTTTAGCTCCGGTTTTAGTCTAGTCTTTTTTATTCTTCATTTTTAGTCACATAGAGTAGATTAGAAGTAAAAAAATCTTTGTAGGGTTAATTTTTAAGAAGGGTTATTATACAAAGAAGTTACTATACTTTTCTAAAAAGTTCGCCTAAGTTACTAAACTTTCATTTTGTTCACTTAGGTTACTAAACTTATGAAACATGACATTTGGATTATCAAATTTTGCAAAAAATATAGTAAACATCATTGACTTGTAAAAACATGGACATTTATGTTTACTTAACTTACTAAAATATACGTCCAGGTTGCTTGGATTAACATTGAATTTTGGGGGGTGTTATGTATTATCTAAAGTTCAGTAATCTATGTGAACAAATGAAAGGTTGAGTAACTTAGGCCGAAACTTTTTGGGAAAGTTATAGTTACTTCTTTGTTAATACCCTTTAAAAATTAACCCTACAAAGATTTTTTACTTCTAATCTACTTATGTGACAAAAATGGAAGAATAAAAAAGACTAGCTAAAACCGGAGCTAAACGAGCTCAAAAATTGAGGAAACAAAAAACGGGGTCGAAAAACCATTCTTTAAAAAGTAAAATTTTGCAAAAAACGACCCTACGAAAGATTTTCTATTTTTCCTAGGTGATAAATGATAAAAGAAAATTTTCTAAAAAAGAAAAATATTTTTTTGATTTTTATTTAATTTTTTATTAATTGAAAACAGTTTAAAAGAAAATAAATTATAAAAAATACTAAACGTTTTTAGAAAAATCTCAAAAAAATATAGAAAATATCTTGAAAGATGCTTTATCTAAGAAAAATGAAAGCTGGAAAAATTGGCTTATAAATAAGCCAAAATAAGCAGTAACAGCTGATAAAGCTAAAAAAAAGAGAGCTTAAATAATTAATGTTGCAAGAAGTGAGTGGATGAGCTAATGAAGCATGATGGTTAAGAGTGTTTTTTCGTGTTGTGTATGAATTTTTGAACGAGGTGGTGAAGGGGTTCGTGTCCCACTTTTTGTATTGATTACAGTGCTTGTTTCACTATTTTTTTACACACTCTTGTTAAGCACAACCAAGATAAGCAATTTTTCATAAACTTTCACTCTTTCTTTTAAACAACAAATAAGCTGGAAAAGTGCAAAAAGGACAGACAAAATGCTAAAATAAGCACAAGGCTCAAATGTTATTTTCTTTTTGGATTTTTAGACAAAATAGGCAAAGAAAATAGTAAATAAGCAAGGGCAGTACAAACCTAATCCTAATAAGCTAATGCAGATAAAATAGCTTAAAGTTATTGTTAGGAATGATAGATTTGATGGGACAAAGAACAAAAGAAAGAAACAAGAAGGACTTAGATCGACAGATTGGGAAGTTAGAGATGTAACTTAATATTGATTAATGATTGGTGAAGTTACAAGATGTACTTAATGATGGATCTTTATGATACTTAATAGCATAATGTGTTTGATTAGATAGGATTCTTTGTAACGTCTTATGGTCTCTATTTTTTAAAGTGTCATAGGCGTGTAGTTTAATCCAATCCATAGAACATGGACTGAGAGAGTTTCGAATAGTAAAGGTGTGTGTGTGGGTACAACATAGTTAGTTAGTTAGTTAGTTAGTTTTTGTACACCATAGTAGTTTGTGTTGCCCCAAGTTATAGTTGGGGCAAATTTTGGAATTCGTTCAATGTTATGAAAAAAATTTATTATAAACATTGATGTTCTTATGTTATTCCGCTGTGCTTTCTATTTAATCAATGTTATTATATCCTGATGTCTAATAGATTTCTCTTCAAGTGGTATCAGAGCATTGTGGCTTCTCGATCTAAGGATTCAAGGTTTCATGGTAATGCGAAGATAATGAATGTTTACAGTAGGTTGTTTGTGATGAAGCCATGATTTTAAAGAGATCTTTGTGATGCTTGGTTTATGGAAAGTACTGTTCGAGTGCTCGAAGGTATTGTTCGAAGGTACTTCTCATTCATTATTCAAGGTACTGCTCCCTATATTAAAGTACTGCTCGTTGTGATCAATGTACTGCTGAAAAGATCAAAGTACCGCTGCTGTTTGTGAAAGTACTGCTAGTGTTATCCGATATCTTAGAACGTACTGCTTGCTTTATTAGATATCGGGTAATACATGGAATTTTTTTCGTTTGTTGGATGGATTTGGATCTTCGAATGCTTTGTTTAAGGGGAAGCATCCTACTTATATAACGGATTGATTTTTAATGTTACTAAACATTTAAAAAGGCTCGTTTGTTGGAGTATATATTTAAAGAGGTGATTACGAAGGATGAAATGATTATCACTTATTGATATTGTAGTGAGTTTCTACAAGATGCTGTGTTCTTATCATACCTTTTAGCATGAGGTAACTTGTTCGTGCTTATAACACGTGTTTGTGACTGAAGTACTGACGAATCTAGCTAAGATGTGTGATTGTCTTAAGGTGCTCAATTGCTCACATTTGCTATCCTTTAGTCAGGTTAATTCGAAAGCTGGTGAATAGAAGATGGGGATTATGTAAATGAGGGGTTAGCAAGGGTCTACTTATTATTTTTGATCTTGGTATAAGTTCCGAAATTCACGTGATTGTGAGATTATAGACACAAGTTTGGAAGATTCTACTTCTTCATCACAATTCATTATCTCGGTTTTTTTCATCAGTGATCCACTACATCGAGCCTACAAAGTTAAGATTCAAGAGATGGTTAAACTTATGGGTTTCAGGGGAAGCTTATTTTTAACATGTTTAACCATTCTACATGCACAATTAGGGGAAGTGTTTCATTACTAATAAAATGCTGAATCTTTTTTATACTGCTAGTTATTTTTCTACTGCTCAAGTCTATTTTTCGTAATTATGCTTCATGGAGGGTATTTTGAGTATTGGAAGGCTGGATTAGTAGTTGTGGTATATGGTTTGTAGCTTTTATGATCCAAGTTGCATTTCTACAGAAGACCCCTATTAGATGATTACAAAAAGGGGAAGAAGATTACAGGTTTATTGATTTGCAACTTATTATGTTGGTGCATGATCATAAGTTAAGGGAAGCTATATACAAAGGAAGATTTTGTTTATTCAGGGAGAGATGATTACTTCTCAACTTCAGGGGATAGCTTTGGCTTTTTGATGGAAGTTAGTACAGACTTTGTTTGTTTTGTCTATCATCAATTAGGGAAGATTGTTAGGGAATTATAGATTTGATGGACAAACGAAAAAAGAATGAAACAAGAAGGAATTAATCGACAGATTGGAAGTTACAAGATGTAACTTAATGATGGACTTATATGATTGGAGCAAGTTAAAAGATGTAACTTAATGATGGACTTAATGATTATTATGGCATTAATGTGGTATTGATTAGAATTCTTGTATCGTCTTTTGGTCTCTATTATATAAACGAGTTCAAAGAGTGTTTAGTTTAATTAATCCATAGAAACATCGACTGATGAGAGTCGAATAGTAAAGGTGTGTGTGTGTGTACACCATAGTTAGTTAGTTAGTTAGTTAGTACACCATGTGTTGGTGTAGCCCCAACTTATAGTGGTGGCAATATGGAATCGTAATGAATAGGAAAAAACTTGTTCATAACATGATTGTTCTTATTGTTATTCCTCTGTGCTTTATATTAATCAATGTTATTATATCCTAGACGAGCTAAACGATTCTCTACAGTTATGAAGTGAATAAGCACAAAATGGGGGGGGGGGGGGGCAGACTTAACTATTTTAAAGCTAAGGCAAAAAAATAAGCTAACTAGGGGTTTATAAGGGGAAATAAGTTTAAAGCAAAGGGAACCTAGTTAAGGCAGATGAGTATCTAAACTAAATAGGCAAGCTAAAACTAGAATAAGCTCTAAGATTAAGCCAATAAGCAGGAATCAAAATAAGCTCTAAGCACTAAGCATGCCAAATTTGTTCAAATTTGGGTACTTAGGGGCTAATTTTAGCACTCTAAGGGGCTCCTAAGGGAATGTCCTATATAAGCTTATAGAGGGTGTAAACCCCTCCCCCCCCAAACTCAAAACACCAAAAAAAACTTATTGGCACTCAATAAAAGCCAAGAATACTAAGAGTGAGGGGGGGGGGGGGAATCAAAATTATGCAATGAAAAGGGCAACAAAGGTGCTGTTTTGCACCAGGGGAGGGTTTTTGACAGTTTAAATGGACAAAAGTGAGCTTAGAAATAAGCTTGCAAATAAGCTCAAAACAAAAGTTCAAGTTACAACAGATGGACATTAGCTCTTAAAGAGCTTGTTTGCAAAAAATTGGAATCCAACACCCATTTAAACCATCTGGTAATGGTGATTCAAAATGGGCAGTTTTGTAGCAAAAGTCACTAAAAAAAGGTTGACAGATTGATCAAAAGAAAAGGAGACTTAAAAGGACTCTTAGCTACTCAAAATGATAAAAACATAAGACTCAAAGTTGGATTAAAAAGACTTGCCAAATAAGCATCATGTAAATTGTTTTATCATGACAGTTTCAAAATAGCTTATAAAAGAAAACTTAAACACAGCCCTTAAGATTTAGAAATCTTTTTTAAAACTGATTAAAAACACTCAAAATTGCTTACCAAAGTTAACCAAACTGACCCAAATGTTTTTTATCCCAAAATGACCGTTTGACGCCTACTATGCCAACTACACCTTAGGATTTTTAAAAAAACTCCTTTTTAAAAAATTATCAAATGATTTAAGCCTATTGTTTCTAAAATTAGTTAGCAAAAAACAAAGATAAGCAAACATGAGCATTAAGATAACAACAAATAAGCACAATGAGACATAATAAGTCTGAAAATAAGGCTCTGCTACAGTGAAATTAAGCCAAAATTTAAAAGAGAAACTTACTCATAGATCTGGCTTTTTGCAATGATATAAGCTTTCCCAAAAGCTTAAAAAACAGAACCTCATTGCTTACTAAGCTCTAAAACCCATATGGACATCCTTTACTTACCATGCTCCTTTTAAATCTATATTTTTCTTAACAGTAACTTATAAAGAAAAACTATGTAAAAGTTTTTAATGCATAACAAGCTTGTATAAGCTGTAGGAGCTTATAGATATAATTGTGAAATGAAAATGACTGAGTACTCTAAGCTTTATAAGCAGAATGTAATATACTGAAAACTTGAATTTGTATTAAACTTTTAAATGGGAAGAATACAAAGCTCTTGGAATGTAAAGTACTATTAAGTAAAATAAGCTGGAAAGTATTAAAAAAGACGATGTTATACTACTTCTACTCCTATTTCCCGTGAAATGCTATACACATAGACCTTTTTATAACACAAAAACGACTAAGGACTTGGCTGCCTTCTTCTCTTGTCCTCTTCTTGGTTGTGTTTCCTTGCTGAGATAGGAACACAAGTGTGTTTGTTGTTTTGTGTTGTTGAGCCAATGTCCATCTTGACCTTAATCTTTGCTTGCTCGCCAATCCGAATAATCAAAGTCGTTTGATTTCCTTGCCCAATAGAATCATTTGGGATTGCCACAGTGGCATCAACCCATGTGGGTGTGGGGTGATTAATGGTGATGTTTTTGGAGGGAAGTAAACAGGAAATGAGGTGAAAGTGATGGCACAGGTTTTGGGCGGGAAATGATTTAGAAGATATACAGTAGTTTAAGTCAGGGTGAAGTTTGGTGTGTGTACAAGTTTGGTCCCTCAAGTCTTGTGTTTCGTTTGCAAATTAAGTCCATATGGTGTACAAGTTTCAGGAGTTGGCAGGAAAGACCCTTCCACTTGTATGTTACTCTTGCAAGTGAAGTCCTTGTGTGGTACAAGTTTCAAGAGTTGGCAGGAAAGGCCCCTCAACTTCTTTGTGGGCTTTTAAAGGGAATTGTTTTAATCAAAACGGGCTTTTAAGTCTTCTAGCTATATACTAATGGGCTTTCCTGGATGGCTTTGACTGTTGGACTTGGCGGGTGTTGACTTTGAATTTGTTGACTTTGGCTTTGATTTGACTTTGTTTTTTCACGCTTTTCCATTTCGTGCTCGATTTTGTGCGTTTTTGCTTGATTTTTCGTCCTTTTGTCGGATATCCGTTTCCTGCACAAAATAGATGAAAACATACAAATACAATGTATTTTTGGTACGTTTTGGGTCATTTAAGTCTGATTTAATGTGGGATTATGGGGGGTGGGGTAAGTATGTGTAATTAAACACTACCAAAATCCCCCATACTAAGAAATTGTGTTTTTGTCCTCACGTAATGCTAATGAAGTATGCACTTAGAAACTAAGAATCTCGATCCCTCTCGACTTATATCCTCCGAAAAGTAGCTAAGTGTTCATCGAGGAATTAGAGAATCAAAAATTCGAAAACGCCCGTTTTTACCATTTTTAAAATATTTACATTATTCCTACCATATTTGTTTAATTTTTGTTATTTTTCATTTTCTCATTTTTTTTTGTAGTTTTCTATTAATCATCTAACTAGAACATTTGACTTTCGGTTATTTTATTAACTTTTAAGGATCATAGAACAGATTTGCATTTCGGATCGAGAATGCCCAAAAAAAGATAATTCATCGTCCCGACTTTTCTTTATTCCAAACCAAACTTTAAAACGAAAATCACCGTCAATTATGAGTTAAGATGCCAAACACTACTCATATTGCAACTTGTAAAATTTTCACTCCGGAAAATTTTATTTTTATTTCTTTAGTGTGTATGTGTTATTTTGAATTTCAATCATGGATCATAGTTTGCAACATTCTATGTTTCACGTTCACCCGAGAATATTAGTTTGAATGCGAGATCTTCCCATGTAGGATCTTTATCTCGGCACATTCCCAAACCTTGCGGTTAAAGTGAACGCTTTTTTGACACCCCAAGAGGACTAGTATCGGACTCAAGGACTTGGTTTCATAAACTCTTAGTTTTCGTATGCACTTTTAGCTTATAAAAATAGAAAGCAAAGTTCAAATGCATATTTGAAATTTAACAAAAGATATCTTTTATTTATTAATTCACACTTGAATTATTTAAAACTTATGCAATTGTAACCCTCGACCTTTTAGAAGGCTGCAACATCGGTTGTGAGCCGGCAAGATGCAGCAAACTTTTATCAGTCTCGGATTATTATTCTTACTATGGGCGTTCCTTTTAGAAGGCTGTAACATCGGTTGTGAGCCGGCAAGATGATTACAGCAAACTTTTATCAGCCCACAGTTTATATTTATTATATTTTTTCATTTTTCATCATCATTTTTTTAATTATTATATAGGGAAGACGTCTTTTTGAAAAATTCAAGTATAAATTTAAACTAAGGCTAAAGTTTTTGCTATATACTATAAAAATTATTGATTTAAGTTTAATCTCCAAAAGTAGCAACGCTATATTTAATCTGTTAAGAGCTTATGGGGAGAAAAAGAGCGACATTTACCCACATGAGCTCTTAAGATTTCCAAATAATCCTTGTTTAGCATCCAACTCATACTTAACACTATCATTTTTCGTTCTTCGCGAATATTCGCGAACGCTTAGTCTAAAAGCTAGTGCTCAAACACGCTCGATCGATGTCATAATTTATGTAATTTCTTACCCAGCAGGAAAGTCTCAAAATTGTTTTAAAACCATATTTTTGTTTTGAAATTTTTAAAATTTTTGAAATTTTGGTGGTAAAAACGAGATTACGTGAAAACAACGGCTACAGGCACAATCAAATAAAAGTCCCCCTAATTATAGAATGAAACTTGTCCGTAATGTCTTATACGACAGGGTATCTACGCAAAATCATAAGCCGTTTATGAATTTATGCTTAAGATAAACGTTAGTCCCGATAAGATTTGGATATCGGTTCCCAAAATGGAGCTGAGGATTTTGAAGCTCTTGTGACGAAGGACAAAAATCCGCTGAGCACGGAGAGGCTTCAAAAATCGGGACATCCTAAAACGATACAATACAAAATACAAAACGGAAAAGGAAAGAGGCATAAATACGCCTCCTCACAACAACAACACACTTATTCATTTACTCCATAGCTGCATACTTACTTCTTCGGATAAACTATGGATAAGCATGGGGTGCCCTCCACGAAGCGCTTGTTTAGGGTCACTTAGCTTGACCCAATCCCTGATTTTTAATTATACTTAGGGAAAGTTCTGGAGATCTAGGATATTCATAGCATAGAAATCCCCTCCAAGTGTGCTTCAGACGTTGACATTTACTTTGAAGTTTGGCCCGGGTTTTGAGTATAACTCAAAGGTGGTCATACGATAAGTATTGAACAATGGTAATTGTTCTGACCTGCGGGATGATTTCAACTTGCCGGAGGAAAGTTTTCAATCTTAAGTTAATGAGGAGGAACTTGATAATCTACGTGAAAACACGGTTTTTGAATCTTTGCGTCATGAATTTCCTCTTATTTTTCTCTTTGTAAATCAAAGAATTTTCATAGTCTTGATCACGCAGTTCACTTAATTCATTGAGTTGAACTTTGCGTTGGTCTCCAGCGGTCTTGAGATCAAAGTTTGCATGTTTAAGGACCCAGTAAGCTTTGTGCTCCAACTCAATCGGCAGATGACATGCCTTCATATACACAGCTTGACGGAGTGCACCCGATAGATGGGTGTTTGTACGCTGTACGGAAGGACCCCAACCAAAAACTACACGTACCTAAAAAATCCCCCCTCTCCTCTCACACCCCCAAACTTCAACACCCTTTCACCTCCTCCATAGAGAGCGTCATGTAGTTTGTCCGACCAAGAGGCACGATTTTCGACAACTGTCCTTTCAATAATTCTTTTTAAGCCACAATTCGATACCTCAACCTGCCCACTTGTCTGTGGTGATACGCGGTTGGAGAGACGATGACGTGACTCCATATTTAAGCTTGACCTTCTGCAAACTGGTCATCTTGACAAAAATGTGTTCCTCGATCACTGATGATGGCAATGTAAGGGGGCACCGAATCTGGCAAAGATGGATTTAAGAAAATAAAAAAAACAAAAAAAAATTTATCAAACTACTAGTGGCGTCGTTTGGAGGGGTGGCTTTTCGCTTCATCCATTTGTCAAGTAATAGACAGCCACCAAGTATGTATTTGTTTCCTTTTGTTGATGGAATGGTCCCATGAAGTCTATGCCCAAACGTTAAGATTTCACAAAACTTGGATGGGAAATTTTAAGGCATCTCACCCCATTTGTGAAGTTTTTCTTGTCGTTGGCACGAGTTGCAATTTTTAACCAACTCGTGTGCATCGTTGTAAATAGTGGGCCAAAAAGAATCTGGCATTCAAAGACCTTTTTGCGGTGAGAATTTGCACAGTGATGTCCCCCGGTGGGTCCTATTGTGGAAGCTTCGAGTATGTCCGAGAGCTTCTTTGCGTGCACACACGCCAGAGCACTTGATTTGCACAGATTTTGAACAGAAGGGGTTGTCCCAGAAGTTAATGTTTGACATCTTTTGAAAAATTTGTTTTTTTTGCTGTGATGACATTCCTTGACAATGAAATCTTCGCTGGTAATGTACGAAATCTGCAAACCATGGGGTCTATCAACACGAAGAGCAACGATCCAGAGTTTCGAGAGGAAAATTTCCATGAGTTCCTGTCTCGAGTTTATCTTGATTTCCACAAAGTCTGGATAAGATGATCGGCGGCCAGTTTCTTTACTCCGTTATTTATCTCGGATGTTTAACATCAAATTCTTGGAGCCAAAAGGATTATCCACGCATCAGTTTGGCTTAGCATCCTTTTTAGTGATGGAGATAATTTATAGCAGAATGGTCGGTATACACTTGCTCTTGGACAAATATGAGATATGATCGAAATTTCTCTAAAAGCGTACACTACGGCAAGTATTCTTTTTTCAGTCGTAGTGTAGTGTGCCTTGAGCTTCGGTCATTGTTTTGTCTGGTCATAGTGAATTGTTGGAATGCTTATTTTTCGCTGCATAGGATGCAACAATTGCAAAGTCACTTGCTTCACACATGAGTTCGAAGGCATGTCCTCAGTCCGGGTGCAATCTTAAATTGGAGCCTCGGTCAATTTTCTTTTAAGTGTATTAAAGGATTCGATACACTCTTTTAAGAAGAAAAATAGAGTCTCTTTTTCAAGCAGGTGAGTCATTGGGCGGGCTATTTTTGAAAAGTCTTGTATGAAACGTCGGTAAAAACCGGCATGCCCAAGAAAACTACGGACACCTTTCACAGTAGTCGGGTGAGGAGCTTGGCGATAACGTCAACTTTAGCTCGGTCGACCTCAATTCCCTACTTAGAGATTTTGTGTCCAAGAACAATGCCTTCATTTACCATAAAATGGCTTTTCTCCCAGTTTAGGACCAAATTGGTGTCTTCACACCGTTTTAACATTTTGTCCACATGGGATAGGCATGTAGAGAATGACTCCCAATTCAAGATGAAAAGTCATCATAAAACCTTCCATTGTTTTTTCGATCATGTCATGGAAGATTGCCATCATACATCGTTGAAACGTGCCGTGTGTATTACATAGCCCAAAAGGCATGCGGCCGATAGGCATAACGTTCCGTATGGGCAAGTAAGATGTTGTCTTTTCTTGGTAATTAGGTCTATGAGGAATACTAAAAATACAACGAGAAGCCTTCTGATGGAAACAATTTAGTATTGATTTAACCTCGAGTCTTATCGAGCATTTGATCCATGAAGGAAGTAGAAAATGGTCCTTCGGGTATAGCTTCATTCAACTTTCTATGTCAATGCACACTATCACCCTTGGTGACAATCGACTTTAAGTTATGTCGTATTAAATCCATTTTCTATTCAATTTTGACGACGGTCATGCCACCCTTTTTCGGTACACAGTGCACCGGGCTTACCCATGGACTGTCAGAGATCGGATAAATTAATCCGGCGTCAAGAAGTTTTTCAACCTCTTTTTTGATGACATCATGGATTTTCAGATTTACCCGCCTTTGATGCTGATACGTCGCGGTTCGTTTGTCTTCTTCCTGAGAATTTTGTGGGTACAAAAATCTGGCGTCAATACACCTTATTATCTGCGAAGTTTCCAAGCGATGCTCGCTTGTGGGACTTTAGAACCTCGATCAGAGCGGCCTTTTCCTCATTCTTTAAATCTTTTGCAATTATGACGGGCAACTTGTCGTTACCTTCCAAAAATGCATATTCTAAATGAGGTGGCAAGTCCTTGAGTTCAACCTCAGGGGGCTCATTAACTGAAGATTTTTCATTGTTTGTTTCACAAATTTTAAGATCTTTTCTGATTTTTGGCAAATAATTTCCTTGGTTCGGAAATGGAGTGATGGAATCACTATTAAGGAATTTGCTTCAAGGAGAAGAATGTCCCCATCAGGGTCATAATATATTGGATCAACTTCCGGTGAAGTTGGATCATCATCTATAGCAAGAAAAGAGTCGGCTTCTTCGAATGGAGGAAAAATCACTGTCCCCGAATGGAAGTTAAAGTCGGAGAAGATGTAGATAACAAAAAACAAATTAGCTCATAGTAAGGAGTGGTATTGCACTCGAGACTCAATTTTGAGAACCCTAGAACTTCTTGAGAGTTATTTTCTCAAGCTTATCAATGACGTCAATTAGGTTTGCCCGTCATATGATTGTATTAGCCGTGTATTCTCGAAGTTTGGTCCAGATTAATGTGATGGCTCTTTGTCAACCGAAGGCTTATTTCACCTTCGTATTTAAATTTTTCAATGCAAGACTAGTCTTTAAGAAACTTCATCCCGAGAATTAAAGGTAACTCGGGGTCTGTTCAAAATCTACGACCACAAAAAATCTGCTGAAATTAGAACTTTCCCACGTACATAGGACCATCTTCGGCGATATTGGATCAGTTCAGAGATCGATACGGTCCGTTTTAGGTTCTAGGTCTGGCAAGTCGGGGTTAGTTCGGGAAGTAATGAAGAAAGAGTTAGAGAGAGAGATAAGAAGAAAGGAGAGAAGAAAGGAAAGAGAGAGAGAGAGAAGAGAAAGAGAAGAGTACGACGTTTAAGAAAGGAAGAGGACACCACACAACCAAGTAGAGAGAGATTTTTCCATTTCGGAATATGCATATGATTTAATGCTAGCGCCAGATCGGCACTCAATGGGCGTTGCATGTATTAATTCCGAGAGAATTCACATGGTATAAGAATTCGGCCATGGGGTCTCCAGTTTTTTGGTAAAATTGGTGTGGATGAACCGCTGAGCAATTTCTCGTTCAATGGAGTTCTAGCCATTTCACTCAACTTTTCTTTGTTTTCGATTAAGGTTTTTAGAGTCGAGGTAAATTTTGGCATAATGGCATCAAGGCATTCGATAAACCTAATTCAAAACCTCAAATCTCTAAAGATTAGTTGATTTCTCAATTTGGTCGTTAGCTTTTTCACGACGCCTTTCATCATTTCTTCTTGAAGGAAATGGAATTGATGTTTTTTGGTTAGGCATTGAAGCACTAACGGGAGCATTTACGGGCTCAGAGATTGATTCATGATGGACACACAGAGGTGGATGTCTTCGGTTTGTGTGTATCATTTTGCTTTAACACAAAACATTATTTCACTTGTTACACAAATAGTGCTTTTTAGATTGATATTTTGCTTTGGGCTTTAGTTATTAGTAGGAGGCATCGTGTCCTTTGTGACCTCGGTCTCACGTTCCACTACTTTAGGAGAAGAAGTAGTAGGAATCGTGGGTCCTTTGTAAGCAACACCACTTCGAGTGGTAAATACTTTCAAGTCCTCACCTTTCGGGTTAGTAACGGTGTTACCTAGTTTTGCATGTTTTTGACCTTGAAATACTTCTAATGATTATATTATACGTTTGCTTGTTCCTCATCAACAGCATCATTGGCCTTTACGTAGGCTTCGGAAAATCTTCCTTCGATACACCTTGAATTTGAGGAATGGAGCTTGATAATCGGGAGATTGATAAGCAGAGGTTGTTTGAACAACCCGAGGTGATAGATTTGACCTTGATGAATACCGGGGGTTGGTAGTGAGCTGATTGGAAATTTCCCCCGGTTTTGGTTTGTACTGTTCATGATGTTGCCTTGATTGTGTTGATTGTTTTGAACGGGAGGAAACCAGGCGGTTCATCGAATTAGATTAGCAAGCGGGGCTAGGATAACCGGTATTCCTTGGTTGTAGTTAGCTGGCGGCGGCTTGAGAGACGTACTCTTGGATATTGTCCGATTAAACGTTGTATTGGTGGCGGTGAGAGAGAATTTGGTATGAATGAGTACCACCACAAAGTAACCAACTTTCCTCAACGCATTTACGGGTGAGGGTGGGAGCTGGGAGATTGATTTGTCTTATTCAATGAAGTAGGCTTTCACCATATCTTTCAGCTCAGCAACATCGGAAGAAATACCTAGGGTAGAAGTGCTCGAACTCACTTTTGCAACAACCGGTTTGTTACGTGAATTACGAACTTTGGCTTTGCTCTCGATGATTCTTAGGCAATCACGAGGCATTTTATCCAAAACATTACCACCCGTGGCAGAATTTAATGAATCTTGATCATTAGAGTTCAAGGCATTGTAGAATGTATCGAGTTGATGCAACTCAGAAAATCCATGATGTGGGCATGCCCGAAGAAGATCGTTAAATCGGTCCCATGCCTCATAAAACGTCTCATCAAATCTTTGTTGAAATCTCGTGATTTCATTTCGAAGATTTGTTGTTTTAGAAGGAGGGAAAATTTTGTTGATGAATTTGAACAAGATCATCCCATGTTTGAATCGATCGAGGGGGTTCTTTCTCAAGCCAAATCCGGGCTGCCCCCTCGAGGGAAAATGGGAAACGCATAAGCTTTACCGACGTACTCGGGACGTTCGGGAACTTCATCGTAGAAGTGATCTTGTTGAAATATCGAATGTGGGCATGAGGGTCCTCTTTGTCATGTCCAAAGAATTGCTTATTTTGAACGAGGGTAAGCAGACCGTGCTTAAGCTCAAAGTTGTCCGCGGTGATTTCGGGCACAACAATGGCATCCTCGTAACCCTCGGTGGGTGCTTCGAGCAATTGAGCCATAGTACGATTATCGTCCATCGTAACTACGGGAGGAGCTGGATTTTCAATTGGTTCTTCAAGATTAAATGGTTCAACAAAAGCCGGTGGGGCTTGTTGTTGTTGATGGTGAAGATTACGGGATTGGGAACGAGTGCGCATGCACTAAAATATAAAAAGAAAATTTAAACTAATAATTTTTTTTTGTTCTTTTTGGTTTATCAAAATTAAATTCACAATTTATTTTAATAACGGACAACGAAATAAGACAACTTAATCATAATAATCAACAAGCTTCTCGGTAACTCTTCGAAAAGAAAAACGCACAAAGGAGCGGAGGAATAGGAAAGCGCGAAGCTATTAAAAACCTTTTTCCTTTAGGGTCGTAGTTCCAAGGAACAACCCGCCTTATACCCCTCTTTGAGTTTGTTTATCTTTTAAAAGGTGAACCGTACCTCGCAAGTGACACAAAAGGTAAGTTTTTGATTCTTTGGTTCGGGAACTTATTAATGGATAATACTTTAGTTGAAAGTATTATATGTTGGTGTTCTTTTACCAACTTGATTGATTTTTATTGATAATTAAAGACAATGTTTTTATCTTTTTGGTTTTTTTGTTTTTTTTCTTTAAATGATAATTATACTAAAAAGAAAATGAATTTTTTTTGTACTTTTAAGGTTTTTTTTTTATATAAAGCAAGTAACTTCAAGAATGAAGGATCTTCAAAAACTAAGTTTCAAACAGTACGGATAATCGACACACAGCCTCC